>QTSX02003770.1:62230-138487 GCA_014839935.2 Entomophthora muscae
GCGTGATGGCCACCATATACCACTTGTTGTACTCCTCATTGGTCATTGGCTGGATGGGTTGGAGGGCGGCAGTTGCCCAAGGTGGAAGGCGCTTATCCTTACGTGATTGGCTGCCCATGTTCACATGGAAAACCATTTGCACAAACAAGTCAGCCACCATTTGACAACTAAAGAGAAAATTGTGATCAAGGACCCCAAGATAGAGGTTGTTGAAAGCCTGAGGGCGGCGCTCCCGTAGTGTGGACCCCATGTTAAAGAAGACAATATCTCCCAGATGGACGTCAGCATGGCCGGCAGGTAAACTGAGGCCTGGTGCTTGCGTCCCTGATGGCCTCAAGGGCAGTGGAGCTTCCCTCCATCTGGTGGCTCAATAAAACCTGGAATTTGGAATTTGAGCCATCCCAGGAGTCAAGCAATCCACCGAGGATGTGGCTGTAAAGTACCCATTGACAAAATCAGGGTTTGTCTGATAATAATAAACCCTTGGCCATCACAGCCAGAAATGCACCAATAAACGTCCCCTTCTTGACCTTCTTCATTCTTTTGAGGGCAGCTATTCCTTTCTCCGAAGTCATCAAAGCTAACAAGCTTAGTAGGAGATGAAAATGACATCATCTGACAGACTAGTCACAACATCAGGGTGGATTCAATGGCGGGATCATATGGGGAATCCTCAGTGCCATCCCATTGGTTGCTGGCAAAATTGGTAGAACTTCTCTGAAGCCAACCTTCTCGTACATCCAGAGCTGCACCATGCGCTCAGAGACTCATATGTTATGGTGCGCAAGCTGCTTCTGGACCTGGGTCAAGGAAGCTTGGGGGTCCCGCTGGAGGAGGTCAAGCATTATTGGGTAGGCCGTGGTTATGCGGGACTCTCTGGTCTTCTTGGCTTCTTGGCCATCCCATCAGATTCCCCCTTATTCATTAGTTGTTGAACTCCCCATTATGGTGGCTCAGGTAAATTGAAACTGGGCGGCAATCTGATCCCAGGACAGACCCTGCAGGTTGAGTGCCACAATTTCCTGAAGAATTTGGGCGGTGATGATTTGTTGTTGGGGCGCTGGGCTGGAGGAGCTGAAGCCTGATTGGCTGAGGGGAGGGGCAGGTTGGGCAATGGCAGGAAGTTGTTCCAAATTGAGGTTGCGTCAGGGAATTTTCCCCTATTTCACATTAATTGATGATGGTTAACTGGGTCCAAACAATCAACAAAAGAAAGACCTTAAAATAATAGGTTATATGAATCATAGTGCTGGGGTTAACCCAGACAGGGATCAAACTCAAAACCCTAAAAACAAAGCAACGGTCAGTTCAAAGAAGACAGTTTGGGTTATATTACCTATTTATAAGGATCTTATTCAGTCAACAATGAAATTCAACTTAGGTGTTGATTCCGTAAATGTTAATAAGCAAGAGAGATAGTTGTCACCTACCGCTTGCACGTTGATTGGCTGCATTTAACTTGGTTTTCACCTTTGAACCCACTAATATCAACTAAGCAGCAAGCTCTGGCCTTGGTCTTCCAAGCAAAATTAACTATCTACTGCTTGATTGCCCACCAACTTGTGGCTCTTTCACTTATTTTCTGCTACACTATATAATTTTATATAGTCTTTTCACAGAAATTGATGCACAATTGAAACAGGTATTAATCTCAGCCTTGCAATCATTGAAATTTCATGGAAAATCCTCTCAATTTACATGATCCTCTTAATTATGATTCCAGCCTCAACTTGATGGTATTTCTATGAACTATATCTTCTATTATTTCTTGTTCTAACAATAAAGACTATTATTCTTCCAGCTACTCATCCACTTTACAAAACTCCTCTTTAAAGCCATGAGAGGAATTCTCTTCCTATCTTGGTTTCTAGCCTACTTTGTCCAAAAGCCTACCCTGAAAAATTCAACTCAACAACAGACTGGTACAATTCCTCCCCAGATGATTCCCACCAGAAGAAATCCCTTACCAATGGATGGTTCAAATATTCTTCTTGACACTGGGGACGTAAATTTCACTATGGTCACTCTTCATTTGCTCCCCCACCTACTGAACCCACCTTGGTTAGACCTTACGCCTCCTTTTATCTCTCTGACATATTTGGTGGGCTACTATCTACTAGGGCGCTTCAGTTCTATGTTTGGAAGGTTTGCCTATCTTGGACAACTTGGGTATCTGGCAATGGTTACGGTTCCTATCGGTTTGGTCATAGCAGGATTAAATGTAGGGGCCTTGGCCCATCAGCTGGGAAGTTTATTCCCTGCAAAGTGGGTCCCTGACAGGTTGCCATCCTGATTGGTTGGTTGACGGGCAGCTTGTGCAGGGGTGGGTGTGGGAGCAAGGGCAGAGCTAGACGCTAAGTGACTCTCAAACAAGTCAAAGTCACATGGGTTGGGGGACAGTAACAGGTCAGCTTCCTTGTTACCTGCCTCAAAGGCTTGGGTGTAAATGGGTGCCTCCATGTTCTGAGCCTCAGCTCCATTAAAGCTGGTCTGGCTGCTGCTGGTTTTGCTGCTGGCGCCGTCAAAGATATTGCTTGTAAAAACCATTGTAAAAAACCTAGGATAAAATCACTAAAAAGTGAAATTTATTAAAATTTAATGATTTATTTTTATTGTAATCACAAGTCCATATTTGGAAAGTTCTCAAGACCATTATACACAAATCAGGAGCCATTAAAATGAATAAAATGCCTTGTTCCTAAATTGGATAGCTGTTGATTGGCTGTTAAATTGATAGTTTTTTCTATTTTAGGCTGCTCATACTACACATCTTGTGTGACTCCATTTTGTTTTGTGCTTGTGGAATCTTGCTTGTAGATTGTTCAAATTTTGTTTCATTTTGGTCCTTTTGTTGGTGCCTCATATGAATCCTGCTTGGATTATAATATACTCCAGAATAGCATCCATCCATTTCACTTGTTGTCAGTTCATTTTTTTGTGGTTTGAACTACACCGCTTGATGTTTGCTTTAATTTTGTATAATGGATTAGTGAAATTTTGTTTTTGGTTTGACAGTTCATTTATTAACCAAAAATATTTAAATTAATTGAATCCTGAATCTTGCGTAACTTGGATTTTGTTTAAATCTAAAATCATTTTGTTTAAATCTGAAGTATTTTTGCTTGTTGCCATAGATTTTAAAACTACTGTAATATATCTAAATATATTACAAGACATTATTTATAGTTGCAACCACGTCAAATAATAAAAAGTAATTTAAAAATGTTTTTATTTACTAGCTTGTCAAGTACGGGTTCATTTATTACATAGATAAACACCAAGAATTGAATTTATCTGCATAATGCAGCCCACTCCACTTATATTCTAAACAAGTGATTGGTTAGAACTCAAATTACCTTTCCCTTGTAATATGATTTGAAAAATATATTTGATATGCTTGACCCGCGTCCTAAGTACTAATTATTAAGAAATACATGAAAATCATTGGTTTCCGTGCTGTGTGGCTATAGTGGCACTGAAATAATAAGGATCAGATGATGACCTGCAAGGTCTGATCTGTGGCTTAAAAAAAGCCAAAGTACCAACAAGGATTCACAATTATTTAAACAAAATTAATCTATTTCTATTTTTTTAATTTATTTATTTCTTAGTACAACAGTCAATATAATATTCAGTGCATTATAATAAAAATATATGTCCTCTTACCTAGTATAATTAATTTTAATTACCTTTTCTATGTATTCTTATATGTCTATAATAAAATCAAACATCACATTATTATATATAAATAATAATTTTTAAGCCCCATAAAAACAAAATAAATATAAAAAGAAAAACAAATAAAACCCAGAGCGCCCATTTATCTGATTGGCTTGGAGGCCAGGGCTTTGGGGAGGAAGGATTCTGAGTGTTTGTAAAAAGCTGCCACCACAGTGGGTGGCATTGCAAATCAACTGACCTCAAGGATTTTGAAAAGATCCTCTGTGTCCTGAGGGAGGACTTTCTTCACCTTATTTTTGATCCATCCAAACACCTCCTCAATTGGATTCAGGAATGGGGATATGGCAGTAGGAAGAGAAGTCTCATTAGACAATTGATAAGCCGGTGGCTGGAGGTGTGGCTATTTTTGTCAATGGGGGGGAACTCAGACACAACATGATCCACTTTGTGGAGCCCAACATTACCCAACACAACAATGTTGGTTTTACTGCGGTAATTGATCCAGAGATACTCCTTGACAACTCAGAGAAAATCAAGAAAGGTCCTGCTATTGTGAGAACCCTTGATCATCTGATACTGGTCTAAACTGCAGGGACCCATAAGAGCAACCATCAAATAGGTCTTGGAACAGACAGCTGCACAATGGGCTACGCGTCCTTAGACCCCTTCTTGACCCACCCATGCCTAGACCTGAGTGAGGAGGAAAATAATGATTTGTCAATGTAGAAGAACTGGACATTCCCAGTCTCTTTTAGGGCCAGATATGTCTTGGCATAAATGCATCAATCCTCAATGGTCTTCTCATTGTTTCTGTTGTACAGAGAAACTCCAAGCACCTTCCACAAGAAGCACAATTTGACCATTGCTTTGTATATGAGGGTTTTGGAAACAGAAAGCCTAAACTCTGTGACAAGCATTGATTGGACAGCAAGTGAGTCCAGGTGGCAATCCTTGGTAACCCACTGCTTGATTGCCTTGAGATGGGTGGGCTGAAGTAGGCTGGGCTGCCGCTTAGCCTTGGCAAATTTTGCAATTTGCCTGGTGTTGCCATACTTGGTGTTGATGTTGGCAATGTATCTGGTTGTGACACCAAATCAGGATGCAATATCCCAAACCGTCATTCCCCTGTTCAAGAAGTTAAGGAGAGCTTCACGCTCACTATCTGTCAACCAACGCTGGCCCTTGGCAGGTACTGCGGCATCCTGGCTAGCAGGCTCAACACAGGGGATGGGGACCTTTGTGTAAAAGGTGGGATAACGCTTGGTTGAGCTAGCGCTGTCAATTATGGCATAAGACAAAGGCACAGATGGCTCTTTGGTGGTGATCAATGGCTCATATGAGGTATCAAAGACGCAGGGGCAGGAAGTAGCAACTCTTGGATCAAGAGTGTGGGGCCAGGTGACAACTGGGTACACAGTGGAGGTGTATGTAACCTCATTATTCCCAATGACCTTTGTATAGGAGACTTTTGTGGCAGGCCTTGAGAGTGGCTTCTGTCTTGGATTAAGGCTACTGTTCCTGGCTTGAGATGCAGGAGGTGGTTGGCTGGCGCTGACACCTTGGGAGGCCTGTTTGTTGGCATGACTCCCCTTGAGTTGGGTTCTGGGTCTGTTCTTGGACCCTCTGGGATGCCCTTGTGAACAGGCTGCCCCGCAGGCTGGTGCAGGAGCTGGTTGAGAATGTGATTGATGGTCCATAAAAATAAAATAAAAATATATTTTATATTAAATATGTATTTTTTGGATTTATTGGTTTAGTTGTGGGTAGTTATTTTCTCTTGATTTAGCCTTAAATAGTAACAGAATTTCTATATCTGTTATTTGAAGTGTATAATATTGTATCCTTTCCAGTTTTGGATGATTTTAAAGATTAATAACTTTTTATGTCTAAACATGGTTATTGAGATTTAAATTTTAGTTTGATTTTAGTTGTGGTGGAGCTTCTTGATTTGGGTTGATGTTTCCTAGTGTGCTTATTGTACATTAAATTTAGATTCTAGTTCCTGCAATTAAGATATGAGTTTACTAGTGGTATTCAAAATTGAGTTGAAATTTGGTTCATGGATTTGACAATCCTGCAATTTCAAAAAACATAGTAAACTTAATGAAAATGGATAATGGATTTGAACGCTTCAAAACTGATTCCAGTTAATTCATTTTGTCCATTGAAAATATGCATTTCAACTTGAACTTTGCAAAGTGTCTATGAGTTCCCGCATTTTCAAATATTCAAACAAATACTCAAAAAATCAATTCAATTAAAAAAAGGCCATCCAACAAAAGTGATTCAAAATTTGGACCAAGGATTTGATAATCCTGCATTTTTACATTAGGTTCCAAATTTACAGTATTGTAATTTAATATAAATTCCTTTATCTTTTATTTTGTTTTTAGACTGAGTTCACGAGTTCTAAACTGACTAATATACATTTATCTCAACAGGTTTGAAAACTACTGTAGCCATTCTTCTATTTTAATATAGATATCTACCTCTTATATATATTCTTCCTTTTCTCACATTATATACTTTTCAGAAGTATATAATCCATAATTATAATACATTAATTTTATTTGATAGCTAAAAGCATCCCAGAGAAACAGCAACTGTAGTAAACTCAACTGTTTCAATGAAAAATGAGAATTCAACAGTGAGGATTTAACTTTGGCCAAGCTGTTGCTTTTTTAATTTTTCAAAATAGGTTTATACTATGGTTTGAAACATTTTGTTGTAGCCTTGATGTTTCAGGAGAACTATATAAAAAGGGTAATTGATATTGGACTGAATAATGAATTTCTTTTAGAATAAGTGTCATGGCCAGGTGTGGTATCAGGCCCGTCTGCAAACAGGGACAAAGGGCAAGCCTGGAACTCCCAGTACACAACTGGGGCAATCCTCAATATATAATTCACAGCAGAGGCCCAGGGTTGCCAAGCATCCATATGGGGAATCACTTGTTCAATGAAACCTAATAGGGTGACATAGGCAAACCCAAGCTTACTGCATTTGTATGAGGAATAGGGAAAATCCTCCATAGGCTTGCTCATCTTGTTGACAAGCTAGCCGGTACAGAGGAAACTTTGGCGCAAGAGAGGAAGGCAGGCAGGGCCTATGATTTGATTAAAAGCCCTGGCAGGAGGAGCAGAAACTATTTCTGTCTGGGCAATGGTAATTATATCTTGCCTGAAGCTCCTTTGGACCAGTTGGGTCTGGGGTTTTTCTTTGCAGGAGGAGAACAGTGAGGTTAAAGTGGTAAAAGTATAATAAATTCCTGCAATTTTCCAATGGTTAAATGCCATAAACTGCAATTGTTTACTAAGTGAAGATGTCCACAATGGAAGTGTTATCAGTGTTTCCAGCTATATCCTGCTGGGAAACTGTAATTGTACTTACTGACAACTCCTTATTGGCTGTTAAAGGGTTATTCTTAATCTGGGTCCCAATGGCAGGCCCTGATTATCAGTTAAGAGGATCAATTTGCTATTTTTGTCCTGGGGAAGCTGGCAGGGAATTTTAGGGTCATTTGGCAACCCAAGTACCTATTACTTACTCTCAGAGGAGGTGGACCAATTAAAAACTTTTTGGTTGGTGTTGGAACAGTTTCCAATTGTCCTCAGGTTTGGCTCTTGCCAGGGTTTAATTCCCCACTTAGCATTGAAGTGTTCTTTAGGTCAGTCAATGCAGTCGGTGAAACAATCAATTGATTGTGCAATTGCTCAATTGCGGGCAACAAATCTATGTAACATGGGGATTTGTTTAGCCCATTCTGGGCCCTGACAATAAGATATCAATTTTGTTTTTGTGGCTTTAAGGGAGAATATGTGAATTTACTATAGGAGGCGCTACTTCAGGAGAATGTGTGGCACAACATATGAAGCTGTTTAGCTATGAAATCTCAGTTGACAAGATTGCCTTTATTAGTATTAATTATGGGGTTTAAGCAGGTCAAGTCAAGTCACAGGTCACTTTTTCTGACTTGGAACCTTATCAGGGGGTTTATCCTGAAATTTTAGCATTTTTCTTGGGTTTTTAGTTGTGAGAATTCATAGTAGTGTTGTAACATCTTTGATTACTCTCTCTTGGGTAAGTAAAACCCAAGTGACTCTCCAAATGATTTCCTAACTAATCTGTGAGAGAGGGAGGCTAAACTAACTAAGTTTGGCTCCCATACCAGGGAAAGGATCCACCAGGATACCATCCAGTGCAGGACTGGTATGGCTGCTTGAAGTGGTGTCCACAAGGAGGACACAACTGAAAGTTGGGGGAAGTAGGAGTCCAAACCCATTGAAATTATTCCGCCAAGTAGCCAGGTAGCGCGCTTGGGGGTGTGCCCTTGGGTAGCCACACTTTCTCCTTGATCCGGGGGAACCAGGTCCTCAGAGGGGAGGGGCACAGAAGAGACCTGACTTGGGGGCACCAAGGGGATTGGTTTGAGGGCAGAAAACTCAAGTTTGTTGCAGGTGAGGCTTCTCACCACACTCTTGCTAGTGACAAGAATGTCCTGAGCGCGCCCTGGGAGGTCCTCAAACACATACATGAATTGGCTGGGGTTGGATCATATATGGTGGAATGAGCAGGTGACACAACTCCATAGGTCTGGGGAAGTGGACCAAATCATTACCAAGGCAGGGGCCAGGATAAAAGCTACAAACTTGAAAAAGGAGGCCAGCATTTTATCCTATGGAGATAGGGGCCAGCAAGGCAAATTCTGCAAGATTTAGTTCTTTTTTTGACTCCAAAAGCAAGAGAAAAAGGAGAACCAGAAAACAGGAAGCCTAGGAGTGGTACTCAACAGTTGTAGACAAATCTTAAACTGTGCGTTTGATAAGACACAACTAAAGTGAATTTTTAAAGTGTATGTGAAGCAATGAGACAACAGAGCAAACAGAAACCAAAATCAAACTTTAAGTAAGTATTTATTAAGGTTTAATACTAATTTTAGTATTTTAACTTAGTTTTCAAAAGCAAAATAGGTAAGTGTATATATTAATACTAACATTCACTCTAGGGGCTCCAAAAGCAACACTTTAAACCTGGGAAAGAGAAGGAAGGTAAGGTATAGTAATTTTAATACTAACAAGGTCAGAGATAAAGGGGGGGACAAGAAAAGGCCCCAAAAATAAAACTTTAAGTTTGGAAAGTTTTAAAACTCTTTAATTTGAAAGAATGAGCAAGCAGGGGGCTTTTAGTCCCCTGTCTTGCTATAAAGGAGGAATCTGAAATCTCAGGTCACCTGACCCCAAGGTCAAGCATGATTGGCACTTAGAGAATTTTTGCAGGGAGAATCAAAAGGGTTAGGAGGTTTTCCAATAATTTCTGACCTCAACTCTAATTGGCTGTAATCCATGGGGTACTCCAAGACAGCAACTAAACTAGTTGGATTGGAATTTGTCAATTTTGCAGAAGTGCAACCTGGATGATTAATCTTGATTTGTTTTAGATGCAGACAAACCCAAGCCAACAAGTAGTCCAAATTAATCAGAGATTCTTCCCAAGTGGGAACATAAACCCGATCATTTGTGGTTACTACCTGCAAAGGATAAGCCAAGACAAATTGTTCATCAATTGTATGGGATAAATCTTTAAGGGAATTGAGAGGTTTAGCTTGATTCCTAGTAGATTTCTTGGTGCACCAAGGGAAGATTATCCTATCCAAGGCTAAAGGGGGAGTGACTTTACATAATCATTAAGTCAGTTGCACTCTTATTAACTGCCCATCTATTACGGGGATCAAAAATTTTGATTCCTAAGAGGAACACTACTTGGACAAGCCTCATGACTGCCATTTGGTACATGGGCAGCATGTGGCTTCTCATGATACTATATAATAATCCAAACTCATATCTAATAAAGTACCATTCTCCTCTTAATTTACCCTTTATCTTGTTTATTATTGTTAGGAAAATTGACCAAGAAATGATGCCACATATGACAGAGCTCACAGATTGGGGTTTCTGCAACCAAACTCATAAATCAGCAGTATAAAAACCAATGATACTAATTATGGCAGAGCTTGCAGATATGAATTACTGCTGCCAAATAACATAAATTGATATTATAAATCATATGCATATTGGATCAGAAGTAGTCTGCTGAACTGAACCTTAAATTAGCCAATGATAAACGCTGCCACAGCGCTTAAGGATATATGATTCACTACCACACCATTTTGGGAAAGATACAGGCGCCACCTGTCAAATATTGCAAGCGCCAAGATGCTGCCTTACTTTTACATTGAGTGCTGAGGCACTGGGTTTGATTCCCCATAATCTTGAATTCCCTTATTAATCATATTATCAAGCATTAAGCTTGAAGTATGCCAGGAAGGTAGAAAGTGATCCTAAAGTAACTAAATTATTCCATGCCAGCAAGGATCATCTGTGCTGGGTAAAGATATAGATATTATATTGGTTGACATGTGATAAGCACCAAACCTAGATTAATAATCACCCAAATAAGGGGTGTGTTATAATGTCCTAGAAGACATTGCTAGCAGCCCAGGGATTAACCTTGCAGAAGGTATAAGAAGAATTAATCAATTGCAATAAAAACAATCTTTAATCCTTGAACCATCTTTATTATATCTTTATTTGAGTTGACCTTGATCCTAATTTTTAAGTGCTTCTGTGTGATCAGAAGCCATTTATGGGCAATAATCCTGTTTCTGTTTAATCTAGGATCTTCTGATATAATACTACTCATATCCTCACATATGACTGTAGTCAAGCAAATCTCTTGTGCCCTATAATCTCAAATAATTGTGACGCTGTAATGAAAAAAGCGCAACAATTATACTTCCCATAAGTATATACTCAACAGTGGTAGCACAGGTAGGTTATTCACACCTACACAACTTAAAGGGAAAAAACTTCTCTAAAGAAAAGAACCCATAAGATGTTGCTTCTCACCAGTTGGAGACAATATGAAGAAGGTCAGGACATCCCCACAGGATTCACTGTCTTCAACAATATTCTTGTACCAACCAAAAAATACAATTTCCTCAGTACTCAAGGAGTCCTGAATCCATCTCCAGCGCTTGACACAGGCCAAAATACCCAACATTGTATTCCAATGCCTACGCTCAGCAGAAATTAAAAACGTTCTCAGGAATACACTATGAAAACACCAATCTCTGGATTCAAAGAACACAAAACAAGTCCACACAAGTTGGCTACCCCAAAGACTCTGGGCAAGTGAAATTGCCTTACATGCTACAAGGCTTCCTCACACTTTGTAAGCAAATAGTTCAATCAACACCCTGGTCACAACAAAAACTGGGACATGTTTAAGAGCGCCTTACTGGAGAAATTTTCCATAAAGAACTCTGATGTTGCAATCATGACAGAACTCAGAACCTTCTAAATGATAGGAACTATTGAGGAGTACATTGCAGCCTATGAAGACATATGACCAAGCCCCAGACACCATTAACTTTGATGAGGCTGAATCACAACTGGACTTCTACAATGGTCTCCTCACACACATTAGAAGTAAGTTTGACATGAGCCTCTTTAAGAACCTCCAAGATGTGTTTATGGAAGGAAAGAAAGCTGTACAAAAATCTGACACCCTGCATATAACCAACAAACAAAAAGAGAGTCACACAGCAAAGAAGGACCCTTGACCTAATAAGCAGAAAAACCAAGCCAAAAACTCCCATCCTTGAGGCAGAAATTGTACCACTCAAGAAAATCAAATGAGTACTGATAACACCACCAAGGATGTCCAGAATGACAATTATTTCCCCCTCAAAACCCAGGCCCAAGAGCAGGATTTGAACCCTGATCCTGAACCACTGCAGGCCGCCAGCCCTGAGGACCTAGGGACCACCTGCCTGCGTTTTCTTGAGGTTGAGCCCCCGCAAGCTGAGGCTAAGAGTGATTGCCCAAAAGTTGAAGCCAGCCAAACCCAAGGAAGCATCACACCAAATGAGGGGGAAATCAAGGCGCCTAATGGAGACAACAAAATTCCGGCCATTAGCTTCATGAGTTTGAAGGCTACACCAGCAGCCAATCAAGAGTCACCCCCAGGAGAAGGCATGGGTCTGCAGCCTGACCTCATAACCACAACTCTAGAGCAAGATAATCAAGTAGCCAATTTGAGATTTTAAATCAATGAAAGAACTCTCATCCCGGGTGCCGTTTTGCTGCCTTTAAACCCAAGCACCCAGATCCCCCAGGCCCATATTTCCTGATGCCCTGATAAACCACTCATGGAAAATGTTAAATTTTGAGGTGGGATACTATATAGACCCAAGGACCCTGCACTTCAAACTTATTGCCATTTTTGAATAAATTTATGTTATTTTGTCTTACACAGCTACTGCCTTATTTTGTCTTTGCCATCTATCAAATCAGTACAAGATCATCTGGTCCTCCTTCTCCTCTGCCTGCAGATTTCTATACTCCAGGTGTTTTATTTGATCCTGTACACTTCATGGAGTACCCTTTAAGACCCAAATATAAGGACTACACCCTTTAAAAGTTCTTTAAACTAGATTCCTTGGCCTGCATACAATCTGCAGTTAGATATAACTGTCAAGGCCCCTGAATCCTATCAACACCCAAGTTTTTTAGAGGCAAATTAAACTACCTGCATGCCTATGAGCTCTGTATGGAACCGCCTGTGACCCCCAACCCTATGCCTGCTTCCTCACCCAACCTCCCAAACAATCATACTGGCAAGCTGTTTGGGATTGTGTATATTACCCTCACCAGGGTGATTGACACTATTATACCAGCCGCCAGCCTATGGTCTTGGGTGGGGAAGTCCGTTTCCTACCTTTTTAAGTTAGCTCCTCTCTTGTAGTGGGCCCTGCCTGCAAAAAACCTGGCCCAAGTTACTCCTGAAAACAACAGGCCAGCTGCCCAAGACTGGATCCCTGATATTATGGCAATCTATTTTAAACCTGATACTGTGAGCCCCAATATGTTGATAATTCTTGGGGCATCTTGTATAATTTTATTTATGATAATCACTTATTACACCTTCAAGATGACTAAGAACTTTATCTCTTCCATGTGGAAGAATGTGGACCTGAACAACCCTAAGAAAACTGACACTGCTGTTGCTGTCAATACAGCCAAAACTCCCTCCTCCCAGGTGCAGAACATGCTTTTCAACCAATCCCTCACAAAGGTGGAAATTCCCCAGATGGGTAAATTCACCCTCAAGGAAGCCCAACACGCCATGCCAGTCCTCTGTCTACACTTTTAAGCCAACACTCCATCCTACTCTAGCAACACCAAGAAGGTACTTGGGGTTGCAGCTATGCTCTCTGGAGATGCCTTAGACTGGTTTGGCAAGGCCAGAGCAAAAGACATGAAATTCTTCTTAGAATATGCCAAGTTTGAAGCAGAATTGACGGCCACAGGTGAAGATTGTGATGCTAAATATTACGCCCTGAACGCCTTGCTAAAAATACTACAAGGCTCTCAAACCATCCAAGTGTACATCAATAAATTCCTCAAGTTAAAAACCCATACTCAGCTTGAAGACAAACTAGAAGCCATCATCTTCCAAAAGAGAGCAAGCCCAGCCACAAAGGACCTTCTGAAACATCACCCCCTCACTCTCATCCTAGACAAACTATTCCCTCTGTGCAAGGGCCTCAGAATGAACCAAGAGAACACCAGTCCAGCCCAGCACTTCCAAACCCAAACCCTCACGCCCCACAGAGCTGGGATGACCCCTGAGGAACTCCAAAGACATTATAGAGAAGAACTCTGCTTCCACTGCCATGAAGCAGGCTACTTGACCAAAGCCTGTCCTAAGAAAAACTCTACACCCATTTCTTTGGCCCAAATAAATGCTTCCTCCCAGTCTTAAAAGTTTATCCTTGTATCATTCAACATCAATGGAACCCTCCAAAAACTGAAGGCCTTTATTGACACAGGGGCAGATGAGAGCTTTATTGATGCAGACTTAGCTCAATAACTAGGCCTGTTTGCATCATGGAACTGCCTACAGATCATCATGGAAAACAGCACTAAGGACAAGGGATATGAATGTGAACAAGAACTGCCCCTAATTATAGGGAGTAATATATACCTCTTGTCTCTCATCCTTCTGAAAGGCCTACTACACCCCCTCATCCTGGGAGATCCTGGTCCAACAGACATGGCCTCATCCTTAACTACCAAGAACAGACCTTCACCCTGGGGGACAAAGAAAACCTCAACACAATACCCTTTTGTACCAATCCAAAAGTATTACCCACCCAAGGACTCATGACCATACAAATGGAACCCAGTGTAGGTGCCCTCCCCGCTCCCTTGGCCAAGTGGAGCCATGTATTTGATGAGAGCGCAGCAAGACATCTCCCTGAACACTCCATCTATGATCATGCAATTGACCTGCTGCATGACACTCAACCCAGCCATGGCCCTATCTACAGCTGAAATCACAAGGAACAGATTGTCCTCAAGGCATATCTTGAGGAAATGACTGTGAAGGGTTTCATCGGGGTATCAAAGGCACCCTGCTTGTCACGGTAGATTCCATAATGCTGGGTATTGTCCATCCAAGTAAGAAGGCTCGGAAGGCCAGAAAACCTGTATCAAAATTGACCACATTAACAGATTTAAACCAAACAGTTGATCAAAAATGGGTCACAGCTGCTCCAGTCCGCCAGCTGAAACCAGCTCCCCCTTTTAAACTGACGTTGATAAATTGACGTAATATGAGGGTCACCCAATATGAGCTTTTTAATCAGTATGGTTTTCAGAAACTAGTCACACAAGGGTTCTTTGCAACCTGGACCAGATACTTACTTGACAATGTGGAAGGAATAGGAGGTCAAGACTCAGGTGGTATTGCTTAGTCAATTTTTCTGATATATATTGAATAGTTTTCCCTGTTTCAACTCTAAGAGTTGAGTCCTCCTAAATTTACTCAATAAAAATCATTTATCCCAATTTCTAATTTTGATTTTAAAAATGCATCCTGTGATTGGGTTGTTGCAGTATATCCTGTACAATCTGATTCTGAACCAAATCATTTCTGGAATATGGGGCCCTGCAACTGGAACTTTGTTGTTGGTGCCTCCCAATGTTAATTTCATGCCAGCCAATTTTGCAGCTCCTCCCCCCATTCTTGAAAATGAAAATTGTGTCAATTCTCAATGCCCAGAATTTTATGCCAAAGATGAATTGATGCTTTCCCAGGTCATTTATCTTGGACTAATTTGGTTAGGATTAATTGTTCTACTTAATCCTGGAGTTACAATTGGAAATTTAAAAAAAAACATCTGAAGCCATGTTGGTGGTTAATCATCAATTCTATATGGATTTGGGTGGCAATTCTCTATCACTTAGAAACGGCTTCATATTATCCAGTGATTTCCGTCACACTGCTCTTCTTCAATTCTATTCATGGGAAAAAAAGATGGGGGCATGCAACCATGTGTGAACTATCAGAAGTTAAATGGCATCACTATAAAAAACTGATACCCCATTCCAAATGCCAATGATCTATGCGGCGTGCTTACTGGTGCCCAAGTCTACTCAAAAAAATTGATTTTCATGATGAATTCACCAAACATGTATCAAGGAAGATGATTAGTACAAGACAGCCTTTAAGACCAGATACATCCTTTACAAATACTTAGTGATGCCTTTTGGTTTATGCAATGCCCCAAGCATGTTCAAAAGGATGCTAAACACAGTACTGGGCAGATATCTGGACCAGTTTTGTGTTGTCTACCTCAACAACATCCTGATATACAGCAAATCCCACAAAGAGCACTTGCATCATCTTGACCTGATCATTGATAAGCTCTCACAAGCCCACCTCCACACCAAGCTTAAGAAATGTGAATTCTTTCAGCCTGAGGTCAAATTCCTAGGATATGTGGTGAAGACCAGCAGTTTTTCCATGACACAGGACAAATTAGAAGCAGTAACAGCTTGGCTAGTGCCCAAATGCAGAAAGGATGTGAGAAGTTTTTTGGACCTGGAAAATTATTGCAGAGATTTCATCCAAAAACTTTCTCTCATCATGTTGCCTTTGAAAAGACTATGCTCTGACAAGGTCACCTTCACCTGGACTGATGAGTTTACCACCTTATTTGAGACCCTGAAGAGAAAGTTCACAACTGCTTCAGTCCTTGCAATGCCTGACCCAGCCAAACCATTTGTTCTGGATACTGAAACTTTCAACTTTGCAGTGGTTGGGGTCCTTGTTTAGGAAGGAGGGGATGGTATGCTACATCCTGTTAAAAATTACTCCAAGAAGATGCTGTGACAAATGGGGCCTGTGCTCCACCTTGTCACTAAGGCATTTGGCAAGGCGGACCAGGTCAGGCCCCAAACCATGGAGACCATAGCCAACAAGAACCAGTTACAGATGGGAGACAACCACAGATTCTGGTAACTATTGCCTAAGGTCAGAACATGGCAAATTATAGTAAAATAATCTGGGAAAAGATTAGCTGAAGCATTTTCTCAAACAACAAGAGAAAATGATTCTGCATAAAAATTTTTTTTGAAATTTAAAATCAAATTTCAAAATGTTGATTTTTATGCCAAACTGGGGTTTTTTGTTGTTTTTACTCTTTTTTATAGTTTTATAGAAAACCAAGATAACTCTCAGGAAGCTATCATGGTAGATATTCAGGGAAAAATATGAAAAGTTCATAATCATATGAAAGGAAGGAGATGATTGGCTGAAGAACAGAAAAGGGAAAATCTGTTATCCAATAGATGGGTTTCAGAATTCAACTTTTTTGGTTGGATTTGTTACAGATGCTGCCAGCCAAAGAAAACTATCTAATCTACAACAAAGAGATGCTCACAGTCATGAAAACGCTGAAACACTGGCAAAGATACCTGTGTGGTGCTGAATTCACAGTAAAAGTCCTCACTGATCACAAAAATATGGTATATTTCTTCCAACTCAGACAACTAAACCAGAGGCAGGCCAGATGGGCCTTAGAGCTAGTCAAATACACCCTGAAAATTGACTATAAACCTGGAAAAGTCAACATAGTACCTCACACACTGAGCAGAAGAGAAGATATGATCCCCTCCACGGCAGAGACCAAGGACCATAACACCCCTGTACTCCTCAACCCTGCCAGCCTAGGTATTCAACTGATGTACATAAAGATCATGGCCTGTAAACCCAACATAATTGAGGCGCAAAAATTAGACAAATACTCAACAGAACACATTGCCAACTTGACCTCTGACCCAGAGAGCCTCCACCAAAAAAGGATTCTTGTTGAAAGGAACCACCCTGCTACTATATAACCCAATTTACGTGCTGGAAGGCAAGACAAGGACCAATGTGCTCATAGAGTATCACAACTCAGAGATAGTTGGACACCCTGGTAGACTCAAGAAAATCTGGAGCATCAAAAGGAACTTCACATGGCCAAAGATTGACAAAGAAGTAAGCAAATACCTGAAAGAATACAAAGCCTGCGGACAAACAAAGACTGTCACAAGTGACAAACTCCTATTGATCATGCTTACTGGAAAAAATCAACTGAGGGATTCAAACCCTGACACCCTGCGGGCTGCCAGCCTGCAAAACCAGCCGCCGCAGATTTTTGGGCTTGAACCAGAGCAGGATTTGATTTTGGTAAACCCTCTAAGGCTTGATGAGTCAAAATCACCTACATTGACACTCCCCACTTTGAAGGTTCCTGTTTACTCAACCAATCAGCGGGAGGGCCTAACCATAGAACCCAAAATAACTCAGGCCACCACAGAAAAGGAAATAAAGAAACTTTCTATAAAATGCAGGCCACCCAGAGATGACCAACCCCATGACCCAACAAGGAAATTTGAGTATTCCCAGTTTGAGCCAGCCAATGGATTAACTCCTGCAATGGATGCCACCAAGGACTGGAAAAACCTGGTAAACGGTAACACCCAGGCCAAAGAAATTTGTAAAAGTTTACCCATGACAGATAGGCATACTTATACCCTGGACTGCCAGGAAGTTGCCCATTGCCATTCTTGCAATAAAGTGACATGAACCTTTGGTTCAACCAGGTTATTCCATATTTGATATTAGTTCTATTTCATTTACAGTCTACCTCCCATGGTTCTGCACCTCACACCCATTAGTCCCAAGAAACCGCAAACCAGCCGCCCAACCTTTATCACCCACCAGGAGCTCCCTACGGCCCAGTACATTTCACCAGGTACCCTCCCAACCCTGCATATTTGGAGTTCACCCTAGAGGAAATCCTAATCTACAATCCTGAGGCAAGAACTAGAGAGACTGAGACTGTTTACAGAGAAGGCAACAAAATCACCATACCTCCCCTGCTATTCTGCAACAAGTACAACTACCTGCCAGCGTATTTGGTCCCAATGACACGCCTCTCACCTTGAAGACCAACTGCTCGCAAGAATCTGTTGCTGCCAATGAATCCACTTCCACTCAGATATTTGGAGTGATGTACATCACTCTTACCAGCTTGATAGATTCTATGGTACCTGCAAGTGGACCTTGGGGCCTCCTGGGCAAATCATTATCTTATATTGTAAAGGTAGCACTAATCTTGTGATGGGCTCTCCCTGCCGGCCCCGCAGGCTGTCTGCCTGTAAGTTCCCAAGAACCCCCCACAGGCTGGATCCCTGACAAAGACCCACAAAAACAAATATGAAGGCCTGCTGAGACCCCTGGACATACCCAACAGCCCTTGGAGATTGGTCTCCATGGATTACATTGTGGAACTACCCCCATCTATCTCATTCAATGCAATACTGGTCATGGTAGACTGTTTCATCAAGATGGCCTATTTTGTAACAACCACCACTCATTACATGGCAGCTGAGACAGCACAAAACTTTCACAACCAAGTCCTCACCCAGCACAGAGCACCTGAGGAAATCATCACAGACAGAGGACCCCAATTCACGTCAAACTACTGGACACAGGTGATGAAAGACTTGGTAATCAAGCAATGTGTATCTACCTCCTACCACCCACAGACAGACGGCCAAACTGAACAAGTAAACCAGATCATTGAACAATATCTTCAATGCTATGTCAACGCTGATCAGGCCAATTGGGCCAAAATGCTCCCCATGGCCCAGTTTGCCTACAACAGTAAGTACCACGCCTCCACAGGCATGTCCCCATTCAAAGCCAACTATGGGTTTGACCTCACCTGGGACCCCAGATTAGCAAAAAGGAATTGAACACCACTGGGCGCTCCTGGGTTGAACAGATTCACAACACACAAAAAACAGGCTTGACCAACCTGAACCATGCAGTGTAAACATACAAAACCTTTGCTGACCGTAAAAAACCCCTGGTTAACCCCTGCAAGTTTGAGATGAAGTATACATAGACTCCTGGAATGTACCCCTGCATGTGCCTTGTAGGAAACTAGCTCACAGAAGAAGCAGCCCCCACAAGATCACCAAACTAGTTGGAGAAGTTGCCTTCAAGATGGACCTACCCCCACCTGGAAAAATCCATAATGTGTTTCACTGCTCCCTTCTGTTCAAAAAGAATGGAACATCACTTCCCCACAAACAACTCATGACAGCCCCCTCCCATCCATACAGGCTGCTCTGAGGAATATGAAGTTAAATACATACACGGCAATAGAACCCACTACCAAAAACCCCAATACTACGTCAAGTGGAAAGGCTACCTAATAGAGGAAAGCACCTGGGAACCCTTGAGTAATCTAGCAAATGCCAAGAAAGTCATCCAGCACTACCTGGGTAAGAAGTAACCAAAAGAGGGGCTTTCAGGGGAATAAGGGGGTGGTGTCAGGTTTGCAAATTCTCCTCCTTGTGAAAACTAGGCCCAGGAGCAGGATTTGAACCCCAACCCTGACCACCCGTGGGCTGCCTGCCCTGAAGACTGAGAGGCCAGCTGCCCCTGTTTTTTGGGATTGATCCTCCTCAATCTGAGGCCAAGTCTAATTCCCAAAAAAAACACCAACACTGACTTGGGAGCGGTGGTACCCAAGGAGGGACTTGATGACTTATTGTAATACCCTTAAATGGTGGGCACCACTTGGAGTATGTATGGTAGCAAATTGGTGAACTGGAAACCTGTCAGGGCAGTGATTATGGGATACACTGTCATCAGCCAATGTAAGACTTTGGTGTGTATGTTGAAATGTCCAAAACTCTTGGCAAAATAGGTGAGGATGTAGTAAGCGGACATATACATGGCTATGGAGAGTGTCAAATGGGGGGGGTACAAGGGGCGGTCAGGACCCAGTGTTTGAAGAGTTCAGTTGGCCAGGGTCGTGGTATGGGTTGTAACCTAGTCCTTCTGTAGAGGGCCCAAAGAACTCTGAACCTTGTTGGTAGCCTCCAATCCCAAGACAAGCTGTGAGTACAGCTGTGAAGATGAGGTGATTCATCTTCCTTGGATTGGAGGGTTGGCAGGGGCTTGATCTGTAAGTTAACTTTTGTTGAAGTTAAAATTTCACTCTTATTTAAGGTATTAGTCTCAATAATAGCACAATCTATTACTGAGAGGGGATCCTTTATTTATAGTGTTTCCCCACTTGCAAAGTTTTGCAAATGGGAGTAAAAACAGGGGACTGGAGACCCCAGAAGTTTGGTCAAGGGAATTGGGAATTGGTGTTTGAAAGGATGGCCAAACCCTTGTTCCTAAGCAATATGTTGGGGTTTTAGACAATTCTGCTTGGGGCCAATAATTTCCTCTGGGTAGGTGGTCAGGTGGTGGTGACAACTCTTGGAACTAACCAAATCTATTTTTGGTTTGGGGAGGTCAGTTTGGCTGGATTCTAGGCCTAGATTAGTGTTGTAGTCTGCCAGATTTCATTGGTTGTGGGTTATGTTATTTTTAACTTTTGAAACTAAATTTTGCCTTTCTTCTAAAGTTTCAGAGTTGGGATTGGTTTTTGAAATTTGGATTTGTCCTTCTTCCTTAACACAATAATTATTCTCAAAATTTCCCCTTGTTGTAAGGGACTTTTCTGATTGGCTGGTTGTCATGGTGGGTTTTGGTTGGCTGGGGAGTGGGCCCTGGGCCCCAGGTGGGCAACTGGCAGGTGGCCTGGGGGCAAGTGGCGGGTCTGCTGGGGGAGGGGTGGGCAAGCAGGTGGCTGGCAGGGCCCGGGTTGGCAGCTGGGTGGCAGGCAGGGGCAAGCAAGCGGGTGGGAGCCTGGCGGGCAGACCAGGGACTGGCAGTGGGCTGGCTGGGCAGTGGGGGCCCGCTGGGCAAGCATGTGGCTGGCGGGGGGCTTGCAGGTGGCAGGCTGGGTGTGGGGAGGCTGGCGGAGGGGGGCGGGCGCCTGCCTGGATGATAAAATATTCTGGTTTTCACCAAAATCTGTTTTTTCCAAAAATTGATTTTTCTTTTCCCCAATAGTAAAGAAAATTCCTTATCAGATTTTGCCCCTTCTCTTGGACATTTCTTTACTTGTTTCCAGCATTTTTCCTCAGTCAAAATCTGATTTATGTCAGGAATATTCCTGACACTTATTTAATGGAGGCAAAAAATTTCCTCTGTTAACTTCATGAACTTAAAGTCTTCACAAGTGACCAATCAAGGTCCATTGCCAGAGGAAAATGCGGGCTTAAAGCCCCTCCCCATGACCAAGGCTCAAGAACAGAAGAATTGAGCGACCTTCCCCAATTTTCCAACCAATAAGCAAAATCCCAGCCATGGTGCCATTTTACCTCTCCAGAACCCAGGCGTCCTGGTCACCTGACCCCAGATTTTCCAACTTGTTGATGAACCCCCCATGGGAAATATTAAGTTTGGAGGTGGGGTGCTATATAGATCAAAGGACCCCGCGCTCCAAACTTATTGCCATTTTTAAATAAAAGGTTATGAGACTTTGGTTTCCCCATTTGTTATCATATTTCTAGTCTTGCCATTTATCAGTTCAGTTCAAGATCTTCCAGGCTTCCTGTCCCTCTGCCCACAGTTTATTGTCCTCCCAGTGCACCCTTTGGTCACATCCACTTTACAGAATACTCTTTGAAGCCCAAATACAAGGAATTTACCCTTGAGAATATACTTAAAGCAGATCCCCTGGACTGACTGAATTTGCAAGTAAGATTTAATAGACAAGGCCCTTGGATATTTTCAACACCCAAGTTGTTCAGAGGGAAATTCAACTACCTCCCTGCCTACAATCTATCCATGGAGCCACCTGTGACCCCAAAACCCATTCCTGCTTCTGCACCTGACCTCCCAACCAACCATCCTGGCAAGCTGTTTGGGATTGTGTACATCACCCTCACAGGGGTGATTGACACCATAATCCCAGACAACCTATGGTCCTGGATAGGGAAGTCCTTCTTGTACCTTTTTAAGTTAGCTCCTATCTTGTGGTGGACTTTGCCCGCAAAAAACCTGGCCCCTGTAATCCCAGAAAATGATGGGCTGGATGTCCGTGTGAGAATAGAGGGGCAGGTTAGGAAGAAACAGAACCATGCTCTCAAACATAATAAAAATCATGGTTTCAGCAACAACCAAAAGGTTATCACTAACAATCCTTGGGAGGCCAAAGGGAGGAAAGGAATCAACTGAAAACAAAAGCAACAGCCAAAATCAAATGGCCAGATTAGACTAGCAAATTTCAAACCTTATTAGAGTAGAGAATGATGAAGCAGAATCTTTTACAACTCTTGCATCCATTTAAGGGGGAGGGAGTCAGGGTAGGAGATTGAATGTCACCAAAATAATCAACCAATGATATGAGAAATATGAGTGCATTTCTCAAGGCAGGAAAATCTTGACAAATTTTGAATGGACAGACTCAAAAAGGAAAACCAACTTAACTAAAAAATTGAGGAACCTGCTTTGGATGCAATTACCACTACTCCCAGCCACTCTTGCACATGGTATTTAACCAGAGGTGTCTCTTGGGTGGGTTATGTGGGGCATCTTTGGAATAATTCCACAAGTATTAATTCAAGGGCTTTTCTTGGGCTTTTTCAGTAACTTTTGGATAATTGTTCAAGCGCAATTTGGTGGAGGTCCCCAAGCATTTGGCAAGAATTGAAGTGGAGGCCTAAGGGGGAGGCATAACTTTACAGCACAAGCTTGGATCCCTGGCACCTTTGCCAAATTTTCACCACTAATGTTTATGACATCATGATTTGGTCCCTCAGGTGGCTAGCTGGTTGACTGCCATCCCACCAGGAGAGAAAATATCTCAATTTTACAGCAGCAACTTTCTTGGGAAAAAAACTTATAGGCTCTATGATCTCTTTTACTGGGGCAGCCACTATCTATTTTTTGTTATAACCCAATAAGGTCCTCTGCTGATTTTAAGGGTTTGGCAGCCTTTCTTTTTGTGGGGCGCTTCTTCTTAGAGCAATCAATCCTAGCCAAAAATTTCACTACCCTGACATAACCCACCAGTTCTCTCCTTCAGATGATGGACAGGGAGGTGTCTCAGTGAGGTGTAGCCATACCATCAGCACTCTGGCCTTCCTTGGAGGGTTCTAAAGGGTAGGTCATAGATTGAACCTGCTTCTGCTACTGCTGTTGCAACTGAAATTACTGTAGTTCTAGATTTGGATTGGGGAAGGCAACAGTCCAGAATGAAAGGGTAGATAATAAGGGTAGGCCAATAGCTTTATTGGGAAGTGGTAGTGGATATGCAGAAAACGGAAGCCACTTGCTGTGATTTAGACTTTTAGTGTTAATCTTTGGTTGACAGTTAGTTCCCTAATTGTGTTTCTCTAACTATACCTGAATAGCAGGGGAGTGGGAACCTAAGTAAGGATTGAACAATTGATTAAAGGGTGAAAACTGGTCTTTATCTGGAAGATCAAGCAAGTATATATAGTATGGTTATCAAGAGGCTCAAAAAATGGGAAACCAGAGGAACTATGGACCGCAACATGTACCATACAGAAGGAATAAATATCCAAGGAGGTATCAACAGTAGATTAGAATCCATCATATTCTCACGACTTCCCTTAAGGAGAATAATTTGCTAGTGCTGCCGGGTACACCAAGCTGTAGAATTAATACCATGGAGTAATTCCAGAGTCCCACTGTTTATTAATTGAGGGTTTCTACTACTCTATTTGTAGACTACATTAGGTGTTACGCTGCTTCTTAATAACTGATCAGGCAATTGCTCAATTGTGCTGTTGATTAATAACTAACTGTTATGCATAATAGTCTTATGCTGTGTAATCCAATAAAGCAAGGAGGAATGCAGCACCACTAATCCACATGGGGTGGCATTGTGATGAGATCCAGATATGATGGGAGCGGCATATAACTAATTGAAGGAATGTTATGTGGGGTTGAAATTGCTCCTAATCATAAGATATTACCCATATTTTGACATTGGTAGTGGGATATCCCATATTGCTAGATATGTTATGGGGTGGCTCTGCAAGTGTCCCTGTGCATTTTAAGATACATTGTCAGGCAATGTGTCAACTTTAGTTGCAACATATGGCACTTTAGGTATCACTGATGTTGTGAATTGTCTCAAGGTCCCTCTTGAACTGAGGAAGTTTAACTGATTGATGGGTACAAGAACAATGTTAAAGATGGCATATCCCACAAGGATGTCTTGTCCTTCCTCATATGTCCAAGCCAGTAGGAAGCGACATTCATTGGGCTCTTTTCTTTGGATGATTTTTTCTGAGGTGAAGTAGGTGTGAGTAACCTACTTCTGCTACCACTGTTGTGTACATACTTCTGGAAAGTATATAATAAGAGGTAAATGGGAAATTAAAGAAGAGGATGATATCTTTATTTGATAAAAGAAGAGTGCTATATAGCTAGATAGTAAGCCACATGGTATCTTTATAGATCATGTGTAATGTGGTCTTGGGAAGAGCTGGATTGTTAGGGTCTCCAAGGATTGATCCGAGTGTGGCATCTGGGTTGAATCTTGGTGCCACCCTTTTACTTGGCAATTGCATCATTTCTTGAGGAAATGGTTTCCCGAGAGGGAGTAATTGAGGATGCTGCCAAGAGACTGCTCCTATTTCAATTATTGGTTGCATAAGCGGGAGCATTCAGGAATGAATATGATTTATAGAGCTTACAAGTCAAACTATAGACCAAAATGACATACAGTAGTTTTCAAACCAATCAAGATGAACGATATTCACTCAGCTCAGAACAAAACTAATTGAGCTCAAAGTGAACTTGATGGATTTATATCGGTTAACAATAGATTTAGATCAACTTCCTTTTCGTTCTAAGCTCAGCTAATCTTGTTTTGGGGATAATGGATTTTGTTCATCCCTACAGGTGAAAACTGCTGCATAAGGATAGCCTGGATCAAGATCCACAGGAATCTTTATGCAATCGCTTTAAAAAGTGTGACCGTGCTGCAATTTTATCACCAGCCAATCTTCTTAATTATTGCCAACGAACAGATTGGCTGAGGCTGACCATCCACACAGATTTATGCCTACAAAGATGGTTGAGACAGCCTCATATAAATTCAATTTAATTTTGCCAAATCTATTTCCATTAAACCATCGCAGGCAGGAACCAATTTCCAAGTTGCTTAAGTCATCTCCAAATGCCCTCGCCACAACCTAGCCATCAAACATTATTTTTGATTTAGGCAATTATTAACCGATAAAAGTATCAACTGAGGCGTATAAATTACGCTACTGCAGAATAGGATACGACCGATGGGCAGATATGGCAGAGTGATCGCCATGTAAATAAGTCGTATTTCCTAAAGTATACCAGAGAAATATAAAAGGCAAGATCAAAAGACAAACAAGGGCACAAATGAAGGCAACAACAATTACTACTTTAGCACTTGCCAGCCATGGCCTTGCTTTTGACCTTGGCGCATTCATCCATGGCATCGCAAACAAGTTCCTCCATCCAAAGGTCGATATCGACACTTTAAATGCAAAGCTACACGAAGTTCCCGCCTTCAACATGACAGAGGCATTTGTCCCCAGGAACCATAACTACGCCCCCAATGTATTCGACTCCAAACTCTTCCCCGCCATCCCAGATAACCTCGACCTTATCGACAACAACGATGACTTGAATGCCATCTACGAGGCTGAATTCAACATTGTCAGCACTGTCATGAACACCCTCGTAGTGGTTGACTTCAACCGCAAGAAGATCCTGCCACTTGACTTGGTAGATGCCGAGCTGCCCCTCAACCCCCAATCCTTCAAAGCCGTCAAGATCCGCATGAAGAAGCCCAAAGTTGCGCGTGCTGAACTCATGAAGTTTTACTCTGCTAGTGCATATTGCAAAGAGGTCAACTTGATGAATTGGAGTTGTGGTGAGAATTGCGCAGGTGTCACTGATGGCACGCGCGTTGTGAAGTACATGAGCAACGAGAAGGAGAAGACAGCCGGTTTCGTTGCAGTCAACGAGCGCGAGAAGATGATTGTTGTTTCCTACCGTGGATCATCCAATCTCAACAACTGGATCAACAACGCCATGATTATTCTTGTCCCCTTTGATCTCGCCAAGGTTACAAACTGCACCATCGAGAATCGACTTCTTGTCCACCGTGGCTTCCAAATCATGACTCGCTCCCTCCTCTCCCAGACCCGCGAAGCCCTTGAACCCCTCCTTGCTCAATACAAGGACTACAAGGTTGCCGTCACGGGACACAGTGCTGGTGGTGCCATTGCCACTCTCATGACAGCTGCGCTAGGCGGCTCAGGCTTAATTCCTTTCAAGAAAATGACTCTCGTCACCTTTGGCCAGCCCCGCGTCGGCGACGCTGCCTTCACAACATACTTGAATTCACAACCCCTGACTGCTGCCCGTGTCACCAATGGTGTTGACCCCGTCAACATCCTCCCCACTCAAGAGATGGGATTCCACCACCAGCACAACGAGTTCTTCCTTTCCCGCTCCAACAACGTTGATACTCTCAGGGTTTGTGATGCCTCTTCTCACACCGAGAACCCTGGATGTGCCCGATTCAATATCCTCCCCAAGCGCGCGGAAGGCCACTACGAGTACTTTGGCCAGCTGAACACCGACTGCTAAGCAACCCTAGACTAAATATCCTGACCCGAAACCAATCCGATTAAACTAGATTTTATTAAGACACAAGCCAAAGATTTTACTCGCCATCAATCTCATGATAGATCCATCGGACAATTTTAGCCAAGCTAAGGTTAAAGTTGCTTACTCGATCATAAATATAACTTTAAAAATGTCTTTAATTCAAGATGTTTAACCAAGTTTTATGAAACATCCTATTCAGACTCTTTGGACGTGGTTGAAATGATTCTCAATTAGCTTCTTTAAACTTAATATTTTGACCCAGGATTCACACTGACCATTCTAGTAGCTTTTAAAGCTACGTGAAAAAATCCAGCCCAAAACAAAATGAAATGGTACAGTGGTTTTCAAACCTGTTGAGATAAACATATATTAGTCAGTTTAGAACGCATGAACTCAGTCTAAAAACAAAATCAAAGTGGATCCAAATCTATTGTAATTTAATATAAATTCCTTAATTTTTAATTTCATTTTTAGATGAGTTCATGTGTTCTAAACTGACTAATATACATTTATCTCAACAGGTTTGAAAACTACTGTACCATTTCATTTTGTTTGGTATAAATTCATTATTTTATTTTTGGACCAGGATGATTTCATTTTAGATCAAATTTTTTATCCTTGCAGCCTTGAAAACTACTGTATATAAGTAAGGTAGATTACTAAACTTCTATTGAGCTATTATTATTCCTTCCTAAATCTCCACTCAGGGCTGCTCTGGCCCAGCTCCAGCTAGTTTCTGGCCTTGGGCTGCCACATGCAGAACATGGCTCTTATAACATAAAAAACAAATTTTTGACTGTGGTGACCCAGAGCCAGAATCTAGCTGGAGCTGGACCAGAGCATCCCTATTTATACCCTTCCTAGGTATAACCAAGAAGAAATCCATGTCATTTAAATACCATCATAGTTTATAGTAAATTATATCATATTTCCTTTTTTGTCACAATCAACTAACCCCATCAAATGACTATTTTAATCTAATTTGATGACATATACAATCTTAACTGCCAACCAATAATCCTGAGAAGTATTATCACATTATTCCTCACCCCAGCATTAAATATTGCTATTTATTCACAAATAACTCTACCATCTTCTCTTAGCAAAAAAGATTTAGTTAACTTTAATCACTCTACAAAGGTAGCCTCTGCATAGATTTTTCTGCCCATTAAGATTAAAACAATACCTGAATAGTCACAAAGCTTTATCAGATCCTTTACTGTTGCTGAAGTTTCATATCAACTTTACATGAAGGCTTTTGTCAGGATACAAACTTCTGACCCCCAACAAGAGATTTCTCAGATTAGCTATCAGAACCATTATTTAGGATAAGCTGTTTCTTAAGATTAAATAATAGCCCTCTTTCTAATACAGAGCTAGTATAATTTACTAACATAATAGGTTACTCACTGTTTATACTTCCCTTCTTATTTTAAATAGCAATCTTCTTTATTCAAACTAATCTAACTCTACTAAACCTGTTTATACGGCATGCCAGAAAAGTTGACGGCTACAGTAGATGTTGCCACCCTATCCAACTGATCTAACCTCTAGATCTTGGGTACCCACCAAGAATAAAAATAAAATAGTCCTGTGGATACCATCATAGGCAAGGTGCTTAAAACTTTTGGGCAAGAGCTCCAGCCACCAAAAGATTTACCAATGCCACACTTTCAGTATTGCAGCTTCATCTCTTCATTAATGTAGGGCACTAAGCACCTTCTTGAGCACTCCTCATATACAATGATATGATCAGTATCACATCAGAGGAGTTAAAGGGAGTGGAAACATGGTTATTTTTGAAGTATGACTTCTAATTTTGCAGAAGCACTTGTAAGTTAAGGTCTGATATTAAATTAATTGATTTTTTATTATTATACCTTCTGAAGGGTAGCTCCCTGGGCTACTAGCAATACCTTCTAGGGCAACCTAGCACCCCCTATCTTGGGTGATTGACAATCCAGGGCTGGCACTTAACACTTTTCAATCAATAGAATATATCCTTCTTCACCCAGCACAGATGACCCTTGCTGTTGTGGGGTTTGATAGCTCTGGGATTGCTCCCTTCTGTTGTAACTGTGCTGCATTAGCAAAGCTACAAGGGGAAAAATTGGAAGGTAGATAATTATCTTTACTAAGATGTATCACTTATATAGTTTGGTATATCACTTCAAGAGGAACAAGCTTGGGATAATCAATCAATTGGATTGAGAAGGAGATGACTTGATACTCATACATTAGTTTTAAAAGCTATGGCAACAAGCAAAAATACTTCAGATTTAAACAAAATGAACTCAGATTTAAGCAAACCCAACCTGGGCAAGATTCAGGAATCAAAGAGTCTAAGCGTTCTTGATGAGCAGGCAAAATGTCAAACAATAAAAAATATCACTAACACAAAATAAAAGACTATATCAAATAGCAAACAACATAGTTCAAATTATAAACAAAATCAACTGGCACATCAAGTGAAATGGATTGATGCTGTTCCAGGATATATTATAATCCTATCACAATTCAGATGAGGCACAAACAGAAGGGCATAAATTAAAAAAATATAGCAACCCAGAAGCAAGATTTCAAAAACACAAAACAAAATAAATTCACAAAAGATGTATAGTATGAGGAGCCTAAAATAGAAAAAAACAGTTTTACAGCCAATCAACAGCTATCTAATTTGGGGACAGAGGCATTTTATTCATTTTTATGGATCCTGATTTGTATGAAATGGTTTTGAGAACCTTCCAAATATGGAATGCTGATTACAATAAAAATAAATCATACAATTTTAGGCTTCTACTTTTAGTGGTTTTATCCTAGGTTTTTTTACAATGGTTTTTACTAGCAACATTTTTGACAGAACCAGCAACCAAGCCAGAAGCAGCCAAGCTAGCTTCAACAGAGGCAAGGCTCAGAACGTGGAGGCACCTGTTTACACCCAAGCCTTTGAGGTGGGTGATAAGAAAGCTGACCTGTACTTGACCCCCAACCCCTATGGCTTTGACTTGTTCAGTAGTCATATAGTGTCTAGCTCTGCCCCTGCTCCTGTACCCACCCCCACATAAGCTGCCCACCAACCAACCAATCAGGATGGCAACTTTGATTTGGAACAACTTCCTGCCATCAGCCAACCTGCCCCCCCTCAGCTAATCAGGCTTCAGCTCCCCCAGCCCAGCGCCCCAAACGCAGAATCATTACTGCCCAAATTCTCTGGGAAATTGTGACACTCAACCAGCATGGCCTGACCTGGGAACAGATTGCCAACCAATTGCAATTTATCCAAGCCAATATCATGCAGGAATGCAACAACCTGATGAATAAGGGGGGCTTGACTGGGCAAGCCAAGAAGCCAAGAAAAGGTCCCAGAGTCCCAGATCAACAAGGCATACCCAATTATGCTTGATCTTCTGCAGCAGGACCTCAAGCTTCCCCCAATCCAGGTCTGAAAACAGCTTGTGCATCATAAAATATGGGTTTCTGAGCGCATGGTGAAGCTCTAGATGTACAGGGAAATGGCTATGGTCTTGGTGTTGACCAATTGTGGAAGGGACCAATGTGATGGCAGTGAAATTCCTCATACAATCCTGCCATCAAATACACTCTTCTCCAAAGCCTGACAAGTTTATCTGATGACATCATGTTCATTGTGTATTAAAAATTGTCTATTGCTTTTGACAATTTTGGCAATGTCATGAATACTTCCTTAAACATTCTTGACAACAATTTAATTTCATTTAAAGAGGCAGAATCATTGGCCTCTTTTTCTGCTTTTGAATCATCTAAAGGGATTGGGTTAGTAAGTAGTATCTGTTCTTTATTACCTCTTGCATTAAGCCCAGAAATGGCTTCTGAGCCATTATTGACAGCAACAAATTTGAAACCAGGTTGTCTTTTGATTTAGTAGAGACAGATCTATATAAAACTAACATTAAATTGACTTTGAACCAATTGTTTTCTTCAAACTAGCTCTCTAGCCAATCAAGGCTTGACAATGTCAATTTAAATTGTCAAGGATTTACGCCCACTGACGTTGACAATAATGGGGAAGCAGGCAGTCTTCTGTGTCTGGTTTTGGGTCCTTTGCTTGTCGTTCCTTCCATTTTTGAGTGCCAAGACCACCTCCTGGCTCCCACCTTCTGTGGGGTTGAGTATCTCTATCCCAGCCATGCCAGAAAATGAAGGGATAAGATAAGGAAAATATGTACTTGATTAAGAAATCTTTACAAAAAACAGAAGGAAATAATTACCTTCCCCAGTTTTTGAAGATTCCAACTTCCAAATCCCCACATCACATCTCCAACTTTCCCAAACTCCTTTTCTTGTATTATTTTTGCTACCAAGATATAAAAAGCTGGTAATAACCATTTCAGTATTTGTTCAATCAATAAAGTCTACATTCACCCAAGTGATTGTTTGTTTATCTTTTATTTTGACTTAAACCTCTAAATTTCCAAACCATGAAATTACCCAAGACTCCTGTTATGGAGTGGCTTGGGTATAAATGGTTACTCTGGATGTTTTTGATTACAATGGTGTTCACCAGCGTTTCCATAGGCTCCTGCGCTGATTTGGGTACAACACCAGAGTCCTAATTTCTTGACAGCTCCTGGCGCCATGTGATTTCAGGCGTCTGGTATACCACCACTCCTCTCTCAAAATACCCACCTGTCTGGGAAGAAACCAAGGTTTATGGGTCTACCAACCAGGTTCCCAAGCCTCAAGTTTTCTGTCTGTTGGCTCCAGCCTTTTTGTTGTGTTATCTAGGCGCGTACTTCTCTTGGGATGTTTTAATCCCCTGCTAAGCAGGTACTGACTCCTTGGAGATTTATTCCATCTAGGGATGGTCTCCTTGCCTGTGAGATCCCTGGTGACGGGATTGAATCCCTCTGCAATCATTCACCACCTAGGGAGTTTACTCCCTAGTGGATGGGTGCCTGACAGGTAAGCAAAGAAAAACCACCAAGAAAAATGGAAGGAAGAAGGTCAATAAGGGGACGTCATTGGTCTATTCCTGGATGTTTTGGCCATGGGTTTTGTCTATTATTGGACTAATCCTAATTACACTAATGGCTATGAGTATATCCATATCCTTGGTGAATTGCTGGACTCCTGGGATAGATTGAATTCCACCTATTGGGTTTTCTTGAGCTACCAGATGAAGGATAGCTCCATGGGACAACAGTGCCCATGTCAACACTAATAATGTCAACAGTGACCATGTCAACACTTTGTTGACATGGTCACTGTCAACTCAAAACTCAAAATCTACTATGTTTTTTGCTATTCACACTGGCTTAATTCCCATTTTTTAAAGTGTTCAGGGGTGGTGTCAGGAAATCCTGATCTATCAGGGTTGACTGATCCATATTCCTATCACTGAAGCTATGGGTTAACAATAGACGGGTCACAGCCAGATGCAAGACATCTATTCTGGAATACAGAGAAATTATATCAAGACTTTTATAGTTTGCAATCCAGAAGACGCCTGAGACATTCTGAGTCACAGGTCATTGGTTGATCCAGAAGCTCCTATAATTAGCTGCTAGATATTTGGGATTCCAAAAATAGACATGATACCACCAAACAGAATAAAGATAGGAAATTACAACATCCTAGTTCACTGAGAAATAAGACAGAAGACCATCTGTGTGCTTTGTGCATTAGACCAAGCACAAGAGGGGACCCTGCCTATGGATGTCAACTTAGTTGGCCTCAACTAAGTCAAAGGATATCCAGGCTGAAGAGGAAAAATTAGTAGCCTAGGATATTACCTCATTCCAAAACCTTATTTGTGGTTGGAATCCAACTCTGGGGGTGAAACTAGTATTTTGGGGATGATAGGCTAGCTAGTAAGAGTTATCTGCAGCTAGACGCCAGTCTGGCCGCCACCTTTAAACTATAAGAAGCCCTTCCAAGATCACTTGGAAGGCAGACAAATAAGAACCATCAACATTACTACTAAACCATATAGTAGTATTGTCAAGTACAATAAGAGTGTATTATTGATACTTCCAGAATCCTGCCAAACCACCTCAGCCAGTGTCGCATCCCAAAGACCACAGGGCTCTCCCTTTACTTGGCTCCAGTGACAACAGAACTCTGCCAGTTGCTGCAATCACACACCAATTGGAAGCACATCTGTCCCCATAAGATATCCCAATCTCAACATGCATAATACCTTTAATAAAAACAATAACTCTTATTCTTCAAGAACACAAAATCTTAACAGGTGCAAACCCAGAAAACACAACAAATTTTTAGTCATTTCAACACAATTTAATATTAAGCTTAATTAAAATCTTGATTTAACCTGATTTTTCCTTTACCTTTACTAATAAAAGTTACTTTATTTATTCATTTGTTTTCACAACGTAAAAGTGTCAATGTCAACACTTTTTAAGCTGAACTTATTTTTAATACCAAAACTGAAACATCTACAATAAAAAAACTAAGTGCAAATTCAAAAATATTTTTTTATTAAATTAATATATTGAAAAAGGTATTGCACATATAGCTGATTATTGAAATTTTCATCTAATAAATTTATCTGTGGCACTTATTCTGTCTTTAATATATTAAATGGATTGGTGGCTAACGGCAATCTAATAATTTAAGCATGAGTTACTATGTAATTTACTATAGAATTTATTATTAATAATAATGTTGACAATTGAAAATATTGTTTATTTTTTTGTGATCATCTGCCATGGTGGATTTAAGCAAATTAGAGTGGCGCAATTAAGCCTAAATTACTAAGCCACCTCCTATTGAGTATGCCGTAAGTGGCAAAGTTGACACTTTACCTTTTTGATATCTACCAACAAATTTCTTAACAGCTTCTTATATATTCAATGGTAAAATATCATATTTTCACCCCTAAAACATCATTTTTAATTAACAAATAAAGAACTTTGATAATTTTCAACTTATTTTATAGGGTTTTTTAAGTTTTGTTATGTGAACAAAAAAGCACAGAAAACGGTTAACATTTGCTAGTTTGCTTAAATTTAATAAAGTGTACTATGTTTTTTCATCATAAATTTTCAAAAATAATGTTGACAGTGTCAATGTTGTCTTTGAAAATGTCTACAAATTTCCTAATTTTCAGTGAGAATTCAGCTTTTTTTACTCCTTTTCACTCATAATGCCAACCCTTTTCATTTCCCACATATAAAACTTTATTTTTTACATAATAAAAACATCTGATTTTATATGTTGTATTTTTAACTTTTCTTTCATTTTATTTAATTTCTAAAATAAAATTTATATATAAAGCTACTACTTTTAAATATTTCTTTTAACTTATAACTTGTTTATTTAAAATTCTAATAAATAAAAACTTTTTCAATATTTTTTATATTTAAATTTCACTAAAAGTATTATAAGTATTAAGTTTAAATATGATGATTTCTATAGTTGTTTTGTTTTGTTTTTAAATACAAAGCTTTACCTCAGAACTTGTTACTTATTATTTTAGGACAAGATTGCATGGTAAGTTCCATAATGCCAGGGATTATTCAGCTGAGTAGGAAAGCTCGGAAAGCTAGAAAACCTTTAACAAAACTGACTGATTTAACGGACTTGAATCAAATGGTTGATCAAAAATGGGTTACAGCTGCCCCAGTGCACCGGTCAAATCTGATTCCCCCTGTAAGTTGATGTTGATAAATTGACGTAATTTAATGTAAGGGATTCTATCCCTTACCCAGAATCAATGCCAAGCCCTGGACCAATGGATATCAGCAAGAAGACAGAAAGAGCATTATTAAATGCAGAAAACAAATGTAAAGGTTATAATTGGGCTATTAATCAAATTGGTTTAAAAACACATTCAAAAACAATTAATAAATGCACTAATCAAAATGAAAACAAAAACATACCTCAGAGCAAGAGCAAGTACAGAAGCCCAAAAACAAGTTTAATATAAATTCTACATCAATTTTGAAAACCCTGGCAATCAATGATGAAAACAACAAGGGTACTGAAAGTGCATTTAAATTTAGGTCTGAAAAGATAAAAACCACCCAATCAGAACCAAAAGGAAGACTCTAACCTGCATCCACAATATTCAGGAGAACCCACAAGCCAATCATTCAAGCCAAACCAACCAAGCTTGAGAAATGTTACTCATCTGACTCCTAATAGCCAACAGAATCACAGTGTAGAAGAACACTGCACTACAATAATCCAAAATACTTCTTATCCCTGCATTGCAGGCTTCAGCCTGCTGCAGGCCTGCAAGGCAATACTTTCTACCAAACACTTGCAGGATTTCCTGGTAAACTCTATTATCCATTCCCCAATTGACTTGGTATTTAAACTGAATATTTTCCCTTGAGCTAATTTCCCTAATAATTTTTCTTATTCCTATCAAACCAATAAATCTATATTTTCAACCTCTAAAAACTTGATTAGTAGATTCAAAAGTCCCCCCTTCCAACAACATAAAGTTCATATTTCTTGTGTGAAATTTTTGTGTGTTAATCAGTAATGGAATAGCCAATGTGAATTTCAAAACCCCCAAACCAACCCCCACCAATAAATCAGAAGACTCAATTTAGTATTGTTTTGGACCACGTCATTGCCATGCCCCATATGTACAAACAGCTCAATTCCCACCTATCATACACCCCAAGGCCCCCTGGTTGGTCTTGGGATATACCAGCATTTATTACCTTATAAACCACTTTACTCCCTTCCTGGGGAGATTCCGCTTATTTGGTCACCTTCTACACATGTTAATAATAGGTATTCCAGTAGGTTCCACTCTAGTCAAATTCAACTTGGGAGCTCTCCTTCATTCAATTGGAGAGAGGCTTCCCAATGAGTGGATCCCTGACAGTTTGTTGAAGCCCCTACTGAACCACGTTATGGGTGGTCCAGGTCAAAATTTTACCTATTAATTCATCTTCTATGTTGCCCTCATCAAATGTCTTGCCCTCATAATTGTTACCTTCATCATAAGCTTCACTGTATACAAGATTATGTCCCTATTTTAAAAACCAATCACCTCAGAACCAATTGTCTCCAGAACCATTAACCAGGTCCAAACAGTAGAGCTGAACACCCTATCCACTGTTGCCCCAGGAGATAATGAAGGAAACAAGATCCTGATGCTCCTGGCTTTCTTCAAGTCCCTGTTTGAAACCTCACCGGAAAAATCACCACTGACGCACAGAAAGTACACCATGTAGCAGAAAAACTTACTGGTAAGTCTCGCCTTTGGTACGCCAAGGTAACCCTCCAAGGAGAGGATCTCCTCAACAACTATGACCAGTTCTGCGAGGCCCTCTTAGCCACAGTATCTCCCACTCCAAAACCTGAACAGTTAAGAGACCAAATCTCTGCCCTCTAATAAGGAAGAATGTCAGCCTAAGATTACGCCAAAGAATTTACTTACCTCAAGAATGCCATTGGGATGAGCAACAATGAAGCCTGCTACCTTTTCCATAAAAAACTCTCCTTTGAACTAAAGAATTTCCTTGCCCATCATGAGTTGCCAACTGACTTTGACTCCATGATCAAGGAAGTGATTAAGTGGTCTGCCAAGGTGAAGCAGCTCCCATCTTAGGCCAAACCTCATAATCTAGTCCCCTCTTTTGCAGTTTTTATTAAGGGAAACATAAATCCCCCCTCAAAGGTCCAAGGGGAGATGCCCAAAGGACTGATCCCCAAGGAGGGTGGGGGATACCAACTCTCAACTGAGGAGAAACAACATCAAACACAACTTGGACTCTGTATGTATTGTGGGAAGGCTGGATACTCAGCCAAGGACTGCCAAGCCTTGGCCAAGGTACAATCTACTACTGCTCTTCTAGCTAGTTCTTCAAATAAAGAACCCTCTCAATATTATGCCCTATTATCAGTCAAACTAGGTTCTGCAAAAAACTTTCAGGGTTAAAAGCCTTATTGAACACAGGCGCCATGGGGAACTTCATAAGTAGTTCCTTGGCCCAACAATTGGGACTCCGGGAAGGACCTTCTGCTTGGGTGACCCTAGCCAATAATTCATGCACCAAAGTAACTAGAATCAAGGGGGACCTAGGGGTCAAGGTAGGGAATAATCAATTTGACATCATGGTGTCTTCCTTGTCAAATTTGGCCTTTCCACTGATTCTGGGTTTCCCATGGGCCAAGACTGCCAAGGATGTATTAGATCTGGAATCAATGACACTCTTCACTCAGAAAGAAGGGGTTACTTCTTCCATTCTCTTTGACCAAACTGGACATGAAGGGATCTTGACTCCAGAAGACACCATCAACGTTCTTGCTGCCTTGAAGGAAATATCCCAACCTCAGATCCCTCCAGAGCTTCAATATCTGGCAGAAGCCTTTAGTGAATCCTCCTGCTCCCAGTTACCCAGCTTCAGAGAGTTAGTCTTGTGTATCAATTTAGTACCAGGATCAGTACCCACCTGGGGTAAGCTCTATCCAGTCAACTGCGCCCAGAGTCTAGCCATGAAAAAGTACCTAGATGAAAATGTAGAAAAAGGATTCATGCGTTGCTCAAACTCACCCTGCTCTTCTCCTATGTTCTTTATCAGTAAATCAGATGGATCCCTAAGACCTGTGGTGGACTACGTAAATCTCAACAGCATCACAATCAAGAATTGAAACCCTATTCCCTCGGCTGAAACCCTCACCAATTGACTAACAGGGGCAAAAGTTTTCTCTAAACTTGACCTTTGCAACACCTACCATCAAATTTTTAAAGCTGAAGATCATGAATGGAAGACTGCTGTGAGAACTCCTTTTGGATTATATGAATAACTGATCATGCCCTTCAGCCTAAGTAATGCCCCAGCAGCCTTCCAGGGGCTCATGAATGAAGTCCTCTTTTTTCTTTTATGGACACCTGTGCTGTAGTATACCTTGACAATATCCTCATCAACTCTAAGGACCATGACTCTCACCTCACCCATCTTTGAGAAGTTCTTCAGGCCTTAATCAAAGCTTGCTTGTTCTGTAAACTGGAAAAATGCAAATTCTACAGGAAAAAAATTGAGTTCCTAGGCTACAACATCTTGGAAGGAGGCTTTGCTGTTGCCCGTCCAAGGTCCAAGCTGTGGCAGATTGGCCCATTCCTACCTCCTGCACCAAGTTTCATGGTTTCCTGGGACTAGCTAATTTCTGTCACAAATTCATCAAGGACTTCTCAGCTATTGCCTTACCTCTCACACAGCTCACCTCGGACAAAGTACCCTTCTCATGGAATCCTGAAGCGCAGTCATCCTTCAAATCCTTGAAACTTGCCTTCTCTTCTGCCCCTGTCCTTCTACGCCCGGACCCAGAGCATCAATTTTTTCTGGATACAGATGCCTCGGATTTTGCGCTGGGAGCAGTGTTGCTCCAGCTTGAGGAGGATGGAGAACTTCACCATGTTGTGTTCTACCCCTAAAAGCTCTTGGACAGGGAGCGCAATTACCATGTCTACAAAAAGGAATTATATGCCATAGTACGCGCCTTGGACTACTGGAGAAGATACCTACAGGGAAGTAAGTACCCAGTCCACATTTACACAGACCATAAAAACCTCCTATACTTCACAGAAAAATGCAATGTTTGCCCCTGCTTGTCCTGTTGAGCTATTGACCTGATGACATATGATTTCCAAATTGAATATACTCCAGTAAGAAGAATGTTGTCCCTGACGCCATTAGCCGCAGAGAAGACCTTGACAATCCCGGCACCTCCTACCACGCATACAACATTCAACAAGTGTTGGAATACTCACAATTCCTGAACCTCATTGCTACTGCTTCCTTGTACACCAACCTGGATAAAGAGATCCAAGAGGAAAAACTACTGAACCCTCCAACTAGCACCACAGATCTAGAAATAAGAAAAAACATCTGGTACCATGACAACTCCCTGTTTGTCCCCCAAGGACCTCTTAGAAACCAGATTATCTAAGCCTTCCATGACACTCCTCTATCAGGACATGGGGGTATTACCAAGACCCTCAAAAGGATTTACCAATGATAACAGTGGCCCTCAATGAAGAAGTTGATGGGAAGCTACATAAGCAAATGCCTTTAGTGCTGTCAAAACAAAACCTCCCACCAAAAGCCTCAAGGCCTCCTGCAGCTCTTACTAATCTCCTCCCTGCCCATGGTCTTCCATCTCAATGGACTTCATTGTTGATCTTCCCAAGAGCCTAGGCAATACTGGAATCCTAGTGGTGGTAGACTGCCTGACCAAGTATGGGGTCTTCATCCCCTTCTCCACTGCCTCTTCCAAAGAGACTGCCCAGATACTGCTCAAGAACGTGTTTGTCTACCAAGAATTCCAAATGACATTGTCTCTGACTGAGGAACCCAGTTCACCTCCAAGTTTTGGTCTAGCCTTATGAAAGGGTTGGGAGTCAAGATCAACCTCTCCACCTCATTTCACCCCCAGACTGACAGACAGACTGAAAGAGTTAATCAGGTATTGGAGGCTTATTTACAAAATTATGTCAACGCCCAACAGAATAACTGGTCTGAGCTCCTTCCAGTAGCACAACTAGCCTATAACACCAGCCACCACATTTTCATTAGGATGTCCCCCTTTAAGGCAAACCATGTATATGATCCTGAGGAAATCCCTTCACAGGTAGAAACAATTACAGTACCACAGGTCAACAAGCACTTAAAAGAACTCTCCATGACTCAAGCTAAACTTAAGAAAACTCTCAATAAATACATTCAGTTATACAAGAAGTTTGCCAACAGACATTTCAGAGAGTCAGATGAATACTCCCCCAGATCCCTGGTGTTACTAGATTCTTGCAACCTCCACATCAAATGACCATGCCGCAAATTAGGTCCCAAGAAAATAGGTCCCTTGGAATTAATACAAAAGATCTCCCCTCTGACCTATCAAATCTGTCTTCCAGAAGGATCCACAGCTCATGATGTCTTCCATTTCAGTCTTCTCAGTTGCTACCATGGATCACAAGAGGATCTCACCCAGGCCAAATAGAACCCTCCACCTCTGGTAATGAACCACCTACCTGAATGGGAGGTGGAAGAGATTGTTATCAACAAGGTGATTTGAAGCAAACCCCACTACCTGATTAAATGGGTAGGTTATGGTATGGAATCAAACAGCTGGGAACCCATTGACAACTTAACCAACTGCCGGGACCTATTGGATCACTACCATCAAGCAAAAGGAGGGGACACAGCCTTAGGGGAGGCTAGTGTAAGAGATTCTATCCCTTACCCAGAATCAATGCCAAGCCTTGGACCAATGGATATCAGCAAAAAGACAGAAAGAGCATGATTAAATGCAAAAAAACAAAAGTAAAGGTTATAATTGGGCTATTAATCAAATCAGTTTAAAAACGCGTTCAAAAACAATTAATAAACTCACTAATCAAAATGAAAACAAAAACATACCCCAGAGCAAGAGCAAGTACAGAAGCCCAAAAAACAAGTTTAATATAAATTCTACATCAATTTTGAAAACCCTGGCAATCAATAATGAAAACAACAAGGGCACTGAAAGTGCATTTAAATTTAGCTCTGAAAATATAAAAACCACCTAATCAGAACCAAAAGAAAGACTCTAACCTGCATCCACAATATTCAGGAGAACCCACAAGCCAATAATTCAAGCCAAACCAACCAAGCTTGAGAAGTGTTACTCACCTGACTCCTAATAGCCAACAGAATCACAGTGTAGAAAAACACTGCACTGCAATAATCTAAAATACTTCTTATCCCTGCATTGCAGGCTGCAGCCTGCTGCAGGCCTGCAAGGCAATACTTTCTACCAAAAACTTGCAGGATTTCCTGGTAAACTCTATTATCCATTCCCTAATTGACTTGGTATTTAAACGGAATATTTTCCCTTGAGCTAATTGCCCCAATAATTTTTCTTATTCCTATCAAACCAATAAATCTATATTTCAACCTCTAAAAACTTGATTAGTAGATTCAAAAGTCACCCCTTCCAACAACATAAAGTTCATATTCCTTGTGTGGAATTTTTGTGTTAATCAGTAATGGAATAGCCAATGTGAATTTCAAAACCCCCAAACCAACCCCCACCAATAAATCAGAAGACTCAATTTAGTATTGTTTTGGACCACGTCATTGCCATGCCCCATATGTACAAACAGCTCAATTTCCACCTATCATACACCCCAAGGCTCCCTGGTTATTCTTGGGGTATACCAGCATTTATTACCTTCTAAATCACTTTACTCCCTTCCTGGGGAGATTCTGCTTATTTGGTCACCTTTTACACATGTTAATGATAGGGATTCCAGTAGGTTCCACTATAGTCAAATTCAATTTGGGAGCTCTCCTTTATTCAATTGGAGAGAGGCTTCCCAATGATTAGATCCCTGACGTTTAAGGGTCATCCAATATCAGCTTATTTATCAGCATGGTCATCAGAAGTTGGTCACTTGAGGGTTCTTTGCAACCTGGACTAAATACTCACTTGACAATGTGGAAGGAATAGGAGCCCAGGCTCCAGGCAGTATTGCTTAGTCAATTTTCAATATATACATGTTAATTTTCACTGTTTCAACTCTTGAGAGTTGAGTCTTCTCAAAATTAACTCAATAAAAATCACATACAGTAGTTTTAAAAGCTATGGCAACAACCAAAAATACCTCAGATTTAAAAGAAATGATTTCAGATTTGAACAAAATCCAAGTTGCAAGAGATTCAGGATCTAATTAACATATAGAATTTCAGTTAATAAATGAACTGTCAAACAAAAAACAAAATTTCACTAGCTCATTATACAAAATTATATCAAACATCAAGTGGTGTAGTTCAAACCACAAACAAAATGAACTGATGAAACAAGTAAAGTGGATGGATGCTGTTCCGGAGTATATTATAATCCAATCAGGATTCATATGAGGCACCAACAGAAGGACTAAAATCAAAACAAAATTTGAGCAATATAGAAGCAAGATTCCACAAGCACAAAACAAAAAGTCTCACAAAAGATGTGTAGTGTATGCAGCCTAAAATAGAAAATAAGAGTTTAGCAGTGTTGCAACAGCTATCCAATTTTAGAACAAGGGCATTTTACTCATTTTCATGGCTCCTTGTTTGTGTATTATGGTTTTAAGAACTTCTGAATATGGACTCATTATTACAATAGAAATTATACCATAAAATTTTAAACTTCTACTTTTAGTGATTTTCCTAAATATTTTATTGTACAATGGTTTTTAATAGCAATATCTTTGATGGCACAAGCAGCCAAGCCAGTTTCAATGGAGGCAAGGCTTGGAACGTGGAGGCACCTGTTTACACCCAAGCCTTTGAGGCAGGTAACAAGGAAGCTGACCTGTACCTGACCACCAACCCCTATGGCTTTGACTTGTTCAGTAGTCACATAGTGTCTAGCTCTGCCCCTGCTCCCGTACCCACCCCCGCATAAGCTGCCCACCAACCAACCAATCAGGATGGCAACTTTGATTTGGAACAACTTCCTGTCATCAGCCAACCTTCCCACCTACAGCCAATCAGGCTTCAGCTCCCCTGGCCCAGTGCCCCAAGCAACAAATCATCACTGCCCAAATTCTTCAGCAAATTGTGGCACTGAATCTACAGGGTCTGTCCTGGGAACAGATTGCTGCCCAGTTGCAATTTACCTGAGCCATCATAATGCAGGAATTTAACAACCTGATGAACAGGGGGAATCTGATTGGGACGGCCAAGAAGCCCAAGAAGGCCCCCAAGTCCCAAATCAATGAGGCATACCCAATCATGCTTGATCTATTGCAGCGGAACCCCAAGCTTCCCTTGACCCAGGTCTGCAAACAACTTGCACACCATAACATATGGGTTTCTAAGCGCATGGTGCAGCTCTGGATGCACGGAAAGATGGCTTCAATTAGGGTTCTTGTCAGGGATCCAGCCTGTGGGGGGTTCCTGAGAACTTGCAGGAAGACGTTCTGCGCGCCCGGCAGGGAGGGCCCACCACAAGATTGGAGCTAACTTTACAATATAAGATAACAATTTGCCCAGGAGGGCCTAAGGTCTGCTGGCAGGTATCATAGAATCTATCAAGCTGGTAAGAGTGATGTACATCACCCCAAAAATTTGAGTGGAGGTGGATTCATTGGCAGCAACAGATTCTTGCAGGCGTTTGGGCTGCAGGGTGAGAGGCAGGGTCATGGGGACCAAATACGCGGGCAGTTAGTTGTATTTGTTGCAGAATAGCAGTGGAGGAATAGTAATCTTGCGGCCTTCCCTGTATACGGTTTTGGTCTCTCTAGTTCTTGCCTCTGGATCATAGATTAGGATTTCCTCTAGGGTGAACTCCAAATACGCAGGATTGGGAGGGTACTCTGTGAAATGTATGGGGCTGTAGGGGACTCCTGGTGGAGGTAAAACTCAGGTGGTTGGTTTGCAGCTTCTTGGGGTTATAGGATATGGGGTGCGGAGCTGTGGGAGGTAGAATGTAGATGAAATAAAACAAAATCAAATATGGAATAACCTGGTTGAACCAAAGGTTCATGTCACTTTATTGCAAGAATAGCAATGGGCATCTTCCTGGCGGTCTAGGGTATAAGTATGCCCATCTGTCATGGGAAAACTTTTAAAAATTTCTCTGGCCCAGGTGGTACCGTTTACCTGATCTTTCCAGTCCTTGGTGGCATTCATTGTGGGAGTTAAATCATTGGCTGGTTTGAACTGAGAATACTCCAATTTCCTTGTTGGGTTCCAGGGTTGGTTATTTCTGGGTGGCCTGCATTTATTGGGAAGTTTCTCTATTTCCTTTCCTGTGGAGGCCTGAGTTATTTTGGGTTCTATGGCTGGGCCCGCCTGCTGATTGGTTGCGTTAATATGAACCTTTAGTATGGGAGTTGTCAATGTAGATGATTTTGATTCATCCAGCTTTAAGGGGATTTCCAAAGTCAAGATCTGCTCTGGCTTGAGCCCAAAAATCTGCAGGTGGCTGGTCCTGCGGGCTGGCAGCCCGTGGGGTCTCAGGGTTTGAATCCCATAGTTGATGCTTTTCAGTAATCATGGTCAGTAAGAGTTTGTCACTTGTGACAGTTCTTACAAATGTTGCCGGCAACCAATGGGATGGCGCTGAGGATTCCCTATATGATCCTGCCATTGACTCTACCCTGATCCAATGCTTGACTAGTCTAACAGATAACATTATCTTCATCTCCTATTACAAGCTATCAATAGCTTTTGATGATTTTGGCGAGCAAGGAAGAGCCGCCACTCAAAAAGGAAGGAAGAAGATCAAGAAGGGGACGTTCATTGGTGCATTTCTGGCTGTTTCAGCCAAGGGTTTTGTCTACTATTGGACAAACCCAGATTTCATCAATGGCTACTCATAGAGCCACATCCTTGGTGGATTACTTGACTCCTGGGATGGCTCAAATTCCAAGTACTGGGGTTTCTTGAGCCACCAGATGGAGGGTAGCTCCACTGCCCTCAAGGCCATCCAGCAACGCAAGCACCAGGCCTCAGTCTACCCTGTTGGCCATGCAGACGTCCATCTGGCTGATGTTGTCTTCTTCAATATGGGATCAACATTACGGGAGCGCCACCTCCAGGCTTTCAACAACCTCTATCTTGGGGTCCTTGACCACAATTCTCTCTTTGGGCACTAAATGAAGGCTGACTTGTCTGCCCAAATTGTCTTCCATGTGAACATGAGTAACTAATCACATAAGGATAAGCATGTTCCATCTTGGGCCACTGCCACCTACCAGCCCATCCAGCCAATGACTGATGAGGAATACAACAAGCATTATATGGCAGCCATCATGCAAAATCCTCCTGCCTCCATCCCTACCCCCGCAACCCCCCCACCTTCCAGCCCCACCCACCCAATCCCAGACCCCCCAGGCCAGCACTGCCTCTACGTCTTCCTTCCCGCGCTATTATGCCTCCTAGGCATCATTCTCCCCCGCCCCAATAAACCCCCTGTCACCAAACATTTGTTATTTATATTATCTTTTTTTGAATTTCAAATGCTCATGTTCTCTTTATTTATAGTTGGTTTTATTCTTTATGCTCAGCTTATTTCTATAAAATCATATATTTACTATACCATGTATCTAGATCCAGAACACAGTTATTTTTAGCACTTAAACACACCTTGTGAAAATATTAACAACAATTTGGTGATCAGCTAAATTTGAATTAGAAAATTATGTGTTAACTAATTTTAGATAAAGTTGTTACTGATCTGAATTCAAAACCTTAATGATAAACTTTAAGCCAATTAGGAGCCAAGTGATAAAGTGATTGTTGTGACATAAAGGGAAATTCAATAACTCTTTGATACATGTGCGCTAATTAATATAATTGGCTGGATCTTTTGCTATTATATGTCATTGCCGCTGTGGCAAGCTGTTGGTGGACTAGTGCTCAATCAGCTGATGGGTTAGCACTTGTCCACCAACAGCTTGCCATAGCGGTAATGGCGTACAATGGCAAAACATCCAGCCAATCATATTAATTAGTGCACATACACCAAAGAATTATTGAATATCCCTTTATGTCACAGCAATCACTTTATCACTTGGCTCCTAATTGGCTTAAATTTTATCATTAAGGTTTTGAATTCAGATCAGTAACAACTTTTTCTAAAATCAGTTAACACTATAATTTTCTAATTCAAATTTAGCTGATCACCAAATTGTTGTTAATATTTTCACAAGGTGTGTTTAAGTGCTAAAAATAACTGTGTTCTGGATCTAGATACATGGTATAGTAAATATATGATTTTATAGAAATAAGCTGAGCATAAAGAATAAAACCAACTATAAATAAAGAGAACATGAGCATTTGAAATTCAAAAAAAGATAATATAAATAACAAATGTTTGGTGACAGGGGGTTTATTGGGGCAGGGAAGAGTGATGCCTAGTAGGCAGAATAGCGCAGGAAGGAAGACTTTGAGGAAGTGCTGGCCTGGGGGGTCTGGGATTGGGTGGGTGGGGCTGGAAGGTGGGGGGGTTGGGCGGGGGTAGGGATGGAGGCAGGAGGATTTTGCATGATGGCTGCCATATAATGCTTGTTGTATTCCTCATCAGTCATTGGCTGGATGGGCTGGTAAGTGGCAGTGGCCCAAGGTGATAGGCGCTTGTCCTTCTGTGATTGGTTGCCCATGTTCACATGGAAGACAATTTGGGCAAACAAGTCAGCCATCATTTGGTGCCCAAAGAGAGAATTGTGGTCAAGGACCCCAAGATAGAGGTCATTGAAAGCCTGAAGGCAGCGCTCCCGTAATGTGGATCCCATGTTGAAGAAAACAAAATCAGCCAGATGAACTTCTGCATGGCTGGCAGGGTAGATTCAATGACATGATCATATGGGGAATCCTCAGCGCCATCCCATTGGTTGCCGGCAAAATTTGTAAGAACCCTAATTGAAGCCACCTTTCCGTGCATCCAGAGCTGCACCATGCGCTTGGAAACCCATAAGTTATGGTGTGCAAGTTGTTTGAGGACCCGGGTCAAGGGAAGCTTGGGGTCCTGCTGCAATAGATCAATCATGATTGGGTATGCCTCATTGATTTGGGACTTGGGGGCCTTCTTGGGCTTCTTGGCCATCCCAATTCCATTCCCCTTTTTCATTAAGCTATTGAATATCTGATGACAGTGGTTTGGGTGAATTTCAGTTGGGTGGCAATTTTCTCACAGGTCAGGCCAAACTGGTTCAGTGCCACAATTTCCTGGAGAAATTGGGTGGTGATGATTTGTTGCTTGGGGCACTAGGCTGCGGGAGCTGAATCCTGATTGGCTGGTGGGGCAGGTTGGATGGTGGCAGAAAGTTGTTCTGAATCAAGGTTGCTATCCTGATTGGTTGGCTGAAAGGCATCTTGTGCAAGGGTGGGTACAGGAGCAGGGACAGAGCTAGACACTAAGTGACTACTGAATAAGTCAAAGCCATATGGGCCGGGGGTCAGGTACAGGTCAGCTTCCTTGTTACCTGCCTCAAAGGCTTGGGTGTAAACAGGTACCTCCACGTTCTGAGCCTTGCCTACATTGAAGCTGCCTTGGCTGCTGCTTGGTTACTGGTTCTGTCAAAAATGTTACTAGTAAAAACCATTGTAAAAAACCTAGGATAAAATCACTAAAAGTAGAAGTTTAAAATTTTATGATTTATTTTTATTATAATCTCAAGTCCATATTTTGAAGGTTCTCAAAACCATTTCATACAAATCAGGAGCCATGAAAATGAATAAAATGCCTCTTTTCCTAAATTGGATGACTGTTGATTGGCTGTTAAATTGATAGTTTTTTCTATTTTAGGCTGCTCATACTACACATCTTGTGTTACTCCATTTTGTTTTGTTCTTGTGGAATCTTGCTTCTAGATTGCTCAAATTTGGTTTCATTTAAGTCCTTCTGTTGGTGCCTCATATGAATCCTGATTGGATTATAATATACTCCAGAATAGCATCCATCTCACTTGTTGTGTCAGTTCATTTTTTTTGTGGTTTAAACAATGCTGCTTTATATTTGCTATAATTTTGTATAATGGGCTAGTGAAAATTTGTTTTTTGTTTGACAGTTCATTTATTAACTGAATTTTTTTAAATTAATTGAATCCTGAATTTTGCGCAACTTGGATTTTTTTTTCAAAACTGAAAACATTTGATTAAATCTGAGGTACTTTTGGTTGTTGCAATAGCTTTTAAAACTACTGTACTATAGTGTTGACATTGCCACTGTCAACATTTTTGGTGTCAAAATTAGTGTTGTTGCCTCTTGTCTAGAGGAGATTTCTGATAATTATCATTCCCAGGGCCTTAAGGTAAATCCCTTATTAATTCCTGAAGACTAGTTTCCAGATAGTAGAAACCCAATCCAACTGTTAGGATTTCCTGTTGTGTCCCTTGGCTGTGTCCAAGTACACAAAAAAGCTACTCCAAAGTCATATGAAGAGAAATTATATCCCCATCCTAGGTAAAGTTACCCAACTTTATTCTCACTCCAGTTGGGACCAGGATTTCAGTGCTACCCTAGAACATCCATCTAGGTTACATAACATCTCTATCCTTCTAAAGCGCTAGCCAGGGGCCACCCTATTATCAAACCAAGGCAAAAACCAAATCCCAATCACCTCAGCTGAGCAGAACCCCAGCTCCCACAGCTGGCCAAACAAACAAAACCATAAAAATCTAACTCTCTCAGAAAACCATTCTCTACTTGGCCAACATCAGCCCACATCTGCAAAACAGCTCCATGTGTGGATCATCACATGAGCCAAACCATTGTCAACTCTCATCAAGCAGTATCCAATCCAGAAAACCCAGGGTTGAGGTTAGAAACTGTGAGACTGATGGAGTGGCCACCATGAACCAGTACAAGAGGGGTCTATTTTAATTGCTCAAGAGTGGGCTTTTTCTGAACAAGGAGTCAGGTGTAGCTGGGGCAACATAACCACAGCAGGGGGATAGCAGGAGGGTCTGAGATGTTCTCCTCCAGGGGAGGACTAGGGATAGTAGCCAAGGTACTGCCAGCAGAAGAAGGGCAGTTGGGTCAATAGATGCAGCATCAAAAGGAATGAAGGTGGGGCTTGTGGCTAATGTAGTGAGCTCAATTTTGCTGAGCTGCCCTTTATTATTTGACATGACAAAGAGCTCAGACAAGAGTCTTAAATATGTAGGACGTGAGATTCTGGATTTATGCCCGCTTGATCTGAGTATGAGTGATGAGATCTTCCTGGAGAATGAAAGGTAAGCACTGAAGATTTAATGTCAAAATTGATGGGCAAAACAAAATTATTTTACTGTTAAAGGGCATTCCATTTTTTGCCCAAAAGGTTCATCATAGTGGCCTTAGTGGAGATACTCCAATTGGCAGGAGACTGGTAGAGATCCAAAAGGCTCAGGTATTGCATTATATAAGGTCTGAGGCTACTGGGTAAATTATTGTAAACTAAAGCTGTTAATCCAAAAATATTTATGTTGGTTAAATATAGGAAGGTAGGTAAAGTTTGTAACAACAACTGAATTAAAGCTCCTAATAACTTATAAGAAGTAAAGTAAGGACTAATGTCAGGAAGCCAGGCATAGGTAGAGGCATTAAGTGACTCAGGACAAGGTACTGCCGGGCCAGTGGGTAATGCCCACCATAGGATGAGTGCTAACTTGATAATATAGTATAAAGACTGCCCAAGCAAAGACCAGGTCCCTGAATTGGTCACCATAGAGTCTGCTATTCCTGACAAAGTAATGTAGAGTACTCTAAACAGTTGAGTGGATGTGGTCTTGGCGGCAGTGGGGGGTTCCATTGGGCGGTCAAGTTGCAGGGTTAAGGGCGGAGTCATGGGGACAAAGTATGCCAGCAGATAATTGTACTTGTCTTTGAATAATAAGGGTGGCACCTTGTACGGCTTTCCTTCACGTCCTATGAGTTTGGTCTCTCTAGTTCTTGCCAAGGGATTGGCAATAAGGATAGTCTCCAAGTTGTACTCCAAGTAGGCGGGATTGGGCAGGTATTTGGTAAAATGCACAGGTCCAAAAGGGGCTCCAGGGGGACATTATAGTGCCTGAGGCGGGTTGGCAGGTTGGTCTCTGAAGGGGGTGGTTGCCTGATTGTCTAATTGGCCAGAGTTGAGATGAAAGATCACTAAGACTAGATAAAGTAGGTTTTGATCAAACCAAAGATTCATAAAACTTTATTATCAAAAATGACAATATGGTCATCCCCATACCACCAGAGTACTTATACCAGATGATGTGGCTACTTTACTTTTTGCAGACTTCAGTTCTGGGGACAATTCACTGGCAGGAAATAGATCTTGGCTTTTGTTTCTGAGGGCGGCAGATCCTGGTTGTGCTTTTTCTGGTGAACAGAAGTGGTGATGCTTTATTCTGCTGCTGTTGTTCACCATATCACCTGAGCAAGCCAATTGCATTACCCATTCTGGACTGGAGACTGGCAGTAGCTGGTGATCATTGGTGGGGCTAGCAGTGGGATTTGCTTTAACCTCCTTTAGACAAGCTACAGCTTGAGCATAGGTCTGGTTTTTTGGTGGCACATGGTTAACAGCAATCTGGTGACCATTCTGGGAATCATCCTTAAGAGTCTGACGGGTCTTGAAGTAACTCAACAACTCAGGTTTGCAACTCAATGAGTTGGTGGGTTCCCATCCCTCCTGAGTGACTTGATTTGCCTTTGGAGGGTCAGGGTTGATTTTTGGGTTTCCAATGGTGATTTCAAACGTTCAGTCTTGATATTTGACAGGCTGGCAGATTTATGTTCCTCCTGGTTAGGGCAAGGCATTGTTGGCAGTCCAGGGTTTAGCCCAACTGGTAGTCTGGCTGGCTCCTGTTCATCCTGGTTGGTGAAAGGTGTCTCTTGAGGACCAGGGTTTGATTCCTGGGGTTTCATACAATTATTGAAATATCATTCATGACAACTAAGGCAATTGATCTAACCTTAGAAGACAAAATAAAGTCCAGTCTTTATTACAGAAGACTGGGGTAAAAAATCTATCTCTAGTTCAAGATAATGATTACCACTAACTGGAGGGTTAAAACTATCAACAATCAAAGTTTGGGTATCAATAAAAAGGTTGCCCAACTGATGGTAAAGGTAATAAAAAGGGATCATAAAAACAAGCTAGGATTCAAAGAATGGAAATGGAAATAAATAGAAATTCAAAGAATAAACACAAGCCACAAAACCTAACAAGTACCTTTTTGGGGTGAAAGTCAAACAATCTCAACTTGAAGTTGAGACTGCAGAAACCAAGCTATTTATTGTTGCTTAGTATTGAGGTAAAAGAAATGAGAAACGTGCTAGCCAGAATTGGTTGGGCAAGAATATCATGATATCAAACTTAATAAAGTTATATGAAGAGTCAGGATCACAGAAGAAGCAAGAATAGGTCAAGGTTACCCTTGACTTAAGCAAAAAAAACAGTGATAAGGCAGAAAAACCAGTTCAAAGACTCATTGTATGGCTTGGTTTAAAAAAGCAAAATGTAAAGTTCAGAGTTTTGATATTAATCTCCCAGTGTATAGTCCCAAGTTCAAAGCTTATAAAATGAAAAGGAAGTATCCAAAAAATCTTTAAGTTAACTAATTAACTTAATGATTCAAAAAGGGGAGAAAAGAGTAGTAATGATGTGGAAGAAATTATTTTACCAATATGGTTAAAAGATAACCAAAAAATTTAAAGTTAAATAATAGCAGCCAAAAAAGAAAGAGGATTCTGATACATTAACCCATATTTAGGTAAAGAAACACCTCAAGACAAAAGCAAAATTGGTGGCTTTTGCAAGGATCAGATTGCAAACTACCATTCACAAGACCAATCAAAACCCCAAAAGAGTTTGAATTCACAGCAGTCTGTGTTATCTAACATCTTTGTGGAATGCTGGAACTTCTCCTGTTTGCCATACAAGATTCCATACTACTGGGGGACAGAAGAAGTAGGAATCAGACCCACCACCCTGAGTTGCTGGGCCTTGCAAAGGGTTTCCCCTGCAAACGTGAATGTGTTGATGTCCCAGTGCACTACCCCAAAGAGATCCATCATGTGCATAAAATGCTTGCCTCAAGCATTCTCATTTCCTCAAGCTATTTAATCAATGTTAATACAAAGCATACATTTATCTAGCACACAGACAAAAAGAAGGCTCAAATAGACCAATCCCATAGGAAAGGTTGATTCAAGTTTAAAGTAATACCTGGCAGCAATTTATATGTCATTTTTATAGGAATTCTGATAGTAAACCACATCTTTTTCATGGCTTTTTACTAGTAAGGTATTAATCAACCACTCAAATTAGAGGTCCCAATAAGACCATAGTTAATAACCGCCTTCATCCATGTGCTTCTTTCTTGAACAGAGAACTTTTGTTTGCTGTATTAGTGGAGGAAGCTACCCATTTTCTAAAAGTTGGCATTAGCAAGCTATAAGATGAGATTTATGAACATGTTGCTCCACTAGCGCTGCCAATTTTCTTCTTATTTATCTGAAGATTTGCCCACCCTTCTTATTTGCATCTATCCCTTAATGTCGGGTAGTACTCATCGTGGAGATATATTATCTGGCTGCCTCTGTTTTCTCTATGATTATCATGGAATGGGTACATATATGTCTTCTTTAAATAGGAGCATATATGAAACTTTGATAAGATCCAATCAGTGCCTGAGACATCTGAATCAGCTTTTGGATCATTTTGAAATCAATGCTTTAGCAAGGTCAAAGAGGAATTGGCGTAGTTTTGTATTAGATTGCTACCACCCCATGTACCTCAATCTAGAGGGATACATTATAGACCCCAAGAACCACGCTTTCAAGGGTTATTAAGTTGATGCTGGAGGAAGATAAATCAACTGGGGTGTATATGAGATTTGTAAATGGTATGCAGCAGTCAAAGATCCTTAGTAGGAAATAGATGATGTGGCTTTAAAGTTAAGCAGAACGGGTTAAACGGATAATCGACTCGTAGCATGACTTAAGGCCCCAGATTTTTTATAAGCTGATTTAAACCCCAATTAAATTAAGCTTCACAGCACATGATCCAACTAGTAGCTTCGATCTGCCAAACGGAGAGCTTGGCGATCGCCCATCTCCAACCTCATTTAGAAAATGCTATCATCGAGACACCAACGCATCTCTCTTATGCGCCACTTAAATGGTGTTTATCGGGTTGATGGGAACGATAGGCAAAGATGCCACTCAACGATCGCCATTTTTGAATAAATAAACTTACTTTAAAATCACATTAAACGCAGCTTGTAAAACTTCATAATCCTTGGAATGGTATATAAACACAGGCTGGAGTTGGAGAAGGACATAAATGAAAGGAACTGCCATTACTACTCTAGCACTCGCCAGCCATGGTCTTGCCTTTGACTTTGGCTCGTTTATTCACGACGTCTCAGAGAATTTCGTACATCCTAATGCTAATACACCCTCTTTAAACGGAAAGGTACCCGAAGTTCCTGGCTTAGCCGGAGCAGGTGCATTGGTCCCCAAGAACCACAACTACGCCCCCAACGTCTTTGACTCCAAGCTCATTGGAAACAACGAGGGCACGACCCTCAACGAGACTGAATTCAACCTTGTCAGTACTGTCATGAATACCATCGTGGTGGTCGATTTCAACCGCAAGAAGCTCTTGCCACTTGACTTGGTAGATGCTGAGCTGCCTCTCAACCCCCAATCCTTCAAAGCCGTCAAGATCCGCATGAAGCAGCCTAAAGTTGCCCGTGCCGAACTCATGAAGTTTTATTCCGCTAGTGCCTATTGCAAAGAGGATAGTTTGATGGATTGGAGTTGTGGTGAGAACTGCGCTGGTGTCACTGAAGGCACGCGAGTTGTCAAATACTTGACCAGTGAGAAAGCGAAGACAGCAGGCTTTGTTGCAGTCAACGAGCGTGCAAAGATGATCATTGTTTCCTACCGTGGATCATCCAATCTCAACAACTGGATCAACAACGCCATGCTCATCCTCGTCCCCTTTGAACTTGCCGAAATCAAAAACTCCACCGTCGAGAATCGCCTTCTTGTCCACCGTGGCTTCCAAATCATGACTCAGTCCCTCCTCCCCCAGACCCGCGAAGCCCTTGAACCCCTGCTTGTTCAATACAAGGACTTCAAAGTTGCTATCACTGGGCACAGTGCTGGTGGTGCCATTGCCACTCTCATGACAGCTACCCTTGGCGGCTCAGGCTTCATTCCCTTTAAGAAGCTGACTCTCGTCACCTTTGGCCAGCCCCGCGTCGGTGATCCTGCCTTCACAACATACTTGAACTCACAACCCCTAACTGCTGCCCGTGTCACCAATGGTGTTGACCCTGTCAACATCCTCCCCACCCAAGAGATGGGATTCCACCACCAGCACAATGAGTTCTTCCTTACTCGCTCCAACAACGTTGATACCCTCAAAATATGCGAGCCCACTTCCCATACTGAGAATCCCGAGTGTGCCCGATTCAATGTCCTCCCCAAGCGCGCGGAAGGCCACTACGAATACTTTGGCCAGCTCAACACTGAATGCTAAACAACCCTAGACCGAAATATTTTAATCTGCCGTCGATCCAATTAAACTAGATTTTATTAAGATACCAGCCAAAGTTTATGTCACCACCAATCTTTATCTTCCCAAAAGCGATTGAACTTAAAGAGATGAACCCTATTAGACCATAAATGTAAACTTCTAGTTTTTATAATTAATATCAATCCCTAAATCTATGAATATTCTATTCCGACTAACATATGTAGCATGGAAACACAAAATTAGCTCAAGCTGTATAAAGATAAACATATTGACTTATGAACCAAACTAAAAATAGAAATACTGGATATTCAAGTTGAAACCAACCCCATGCTACTGCAGCTATTAATATAGTATATGATCACATCCAACTTATCCAAGTAATCTAACGTATGGTATCCCTACCTAATAACAGCATCTCAATTTATAACTTCTTGCCTTGAGCTATCTTGTCAACATCATCTTAGAACTATATAGCTTTAAAAATTCCATTCTAAGTACCAGGATTATGGGGAATTTGATTCCCAATCATTTTTAACCAACAAGTATTTTTCATGTATGAATGGTTTAGTTATACAACAATGAGAAATCAAAACAACATTTATTTATTAATTAACATATTTTATATAAAAAATCATTTTTAATCCATCTTTTAAGAATTCCCGATTTCAAAGCTTTAGTCTTTTAAAGAGTAAAGGTAGCTTTCTTCCAATAAGTTTAAGCCCTGTGTATTTCAAAAAATAATTGTTTAAAGGGGATCACAGGATTTATACTCAAAGTTTTTTAATCTTGTCATAACTTTGCTTATTAGCAGATTTACCAAAATGGGAATAAGAATGGAACATATAGCATCTATCTTTGATTAGAAGACATAGTATTTGTTGTGGCATCAGGGGTTTTTTAGATGTTTCTGCTACATGAGTACAATTCCTGATAAATGGCATGTGCTCCATAAGTGGAAGCAAATAGCTGTGATGTCACAAATAATAACTCAGCTTGATGCATCTTGACTTTGGGCCTTGGGTGAATCAAGTCAGGTTGAAGGCTTCTCTTCTTGACTTGGAACCTTGCTGTAGGGTTTACATGAAGTTTCAAAAAAATTTAAGGTTAGAAAATTTAAAAATAAATATCAATTTTTTGGGGCAAAGAAAAGGTACAGTAGTTTTAGAACCTGTTGACATAAACATAATAATATTGATCTAAAGCCAAACTAACTCTGCTAAAAACAAAATTAAAATCTAAGGAATTTATATTGAATTGCAATAGATTTGGATTATTGTCTACTTTTTTAAGCTTATTTGATCTTGCTTTAGATCAAGTTGATTCCATTTATCTCAACAGCTCTTGAAAATACTACAAATCAACAACAAATATCAATGTACATAAACTCACCCTACCCAATTCTGAAGTATATTGCTAGGTAAACTTGCCAAGGAATTATAAATTTGAAAAGAAAAACTTATAATGAATAATAAAATCTGAATTTAAAATTTATATGGCTGGTCTAAAATGGCAAAGAAACCCATATCTATGAAAAAAGCTAGTGGTTCTTAAAAGCTGTGAGATAAAAGTAAAAGTTGGATGGCTTAGTTTCTAAAAAATTTCCAGACAACCTTTGTTTGCTCCAAAACCCAAGGTATAAATCAAACAAAAAATATGAAGTAAAACAGCAATAAAAATAAAAAGTACAAAACATAGATTGTTAGGTTTTATTAAAATAGATATGGTTATAGTTAAATATCAAAATCCAAAGAAGATTCCAAGAGATGCTTGAACTTTTGATAATTAACACGGTAGGAAAGGGCAGCTTAGTCACATCATCCAGCTGTGTAGCAGCCTTGATAGACTTAGTGAAAGCCTTTAAATTGTATCCCCATTAAAAAAGAAATTTATACTCAAGTGTGTTAATATACACCAAAATCCTATACCATTTGATCTCTTTAACCTTGATCACTAGTTTTAAATTGGCCATACTGCCTCGAGGAATATCCTTTAACATAATATTTACTCTGTATGTAGAGGGTCCAAATATCTTTATTATCACTCCTGAAAATCTTTTAGCCATATAAAAACTCCAATCTAGTAAATCTCAGAGTATCAAGCAAGCAGCACATTTTCTCTTGGTTAAACCCCATGAAAATTATATTAGCACATAGTATAAGGGCTTTACCTACTTATTTATCACTACATCTGAATCAAAAAACTCCATTCAGGGCTTTCTAAGCTTAGTTACTGCCAGTAACATTGTTTTAGTTCACCATAGGCTGGGGGCCTTTGAAGCTTCCAGAAGTAGGCTTATCATTAGCAAATGTACCTGCCTCAGGGTTCTCTAAAAACCTTTATGGGGAGGTGGTTTGTCACTGCTTAAAGTCAGATATTATATATGGTTGAGTTAGATGCTATTGCAGAAAGCTTCTGTTGCAACTGTTATACAACTAACCACTAAATAAAGCAAGTGTATGATATATATAATAGATACTTTAATAATTGCTTTACACAAAGCAAGGCTGGTCTACGTTAACAGGCTTAAAATTTAAGCTACAAAGGTTAGAAGTAAGTAGAATATATTTGAGTTATTCTTTATTTGGATAAAGGGGGCTTCTATAGCCACCAAGATGAATAAGAATAGGAGTTAAAGATATAAAAAGCCATTTTCAAGGTTGTTACAGTTGCATGTATGCTGAGCTAAACTATGTGATCCAGAATTATAACAGTAGGGAAAAAAGGGGCAATCATCAAAATAATCAATACAGCCAAACAAATTTCAAGAAAACTTAAAGTAGTAATCACATCTTTAGATGGGAAGTGGATTCAATTGATATCATTGTAAGCAAATGGACAAGGAAGCTCACAGTTATCTGAGTTGACCATCAACACACAAAGAAAGAATCCATAAAGTGGTAACCATTAGCAATGACTATTACTATAGTCACCACAGCAACGGAGATCAGCACCTCTCCTGAACACATAACTCACAACATGCAGGGGCTGTTCATAAAGCCATCCTATGATGTATCTAGCCATATAAGTCATGATTCCTTAAATGTCAAGATACAGACAATAATCTCAAATTATGAGAGAAACAAATTCCAGATGACAATCCTTCAACAATCTTTTAACTCAAACCATACTTGGACCATGCCCCAATGCCATCCCATTGTGAATTAGTGGCTTTCTTTTAAAATATAACAACTAATTCTTCTTAATAAAGTTATTATCTTATCCTAAATTTATGTCATTTTCCTTTGCACTGTCATATACCACCTTAAAAGCTAAACTACAGTTAGTTAATTTGTAACATTAAATATCATTTATTGGTTGGTTTTAGTGATTTTTGATCAATTGCCAAGCTATTCTTATAAATACAGGCTGTGGCAAAATTAATTACCCAATGCTTTGATGATGTAATTTTTTAAAAAAACTTTAGTTCTACTTGAGAAATATTTTAATCCACTAGAATTTATTCCATAAAGATGAGGAGATGATACTGGCCAAGTGGCTACCGCCAGATTTTATGACCTTACTAGTTTTTATTATGGCACTCTCTACCACTCTTGCAAGAAATTTGGGCAACGGGTTCTGGATTATTGGTAAATATTCTCCTTGGGGGCTTCAAAGGTCAGAGGCCGGCCAGCCTTGGGAAGGTCTTGTGCTGTCCCAGTCTTTTTTAAGGAAGCAGACATACATCTTTTTTTCCAGCCAATTTTAGATGGCCAGGAGATCTGTAACAAAGTTCACCCTGCACCAACCCAACCAACAAATTTTTGCAAAAAGAAAAAAATAATTATTCCACATCCTCACATATTAAACCAATTTATGGCTTGGAAATTTGTATTCTGTATTTTTTAACTCAAAAATGCTAAACCAAATTAGCAGAAATTCAATTCATATAATTACTGTCAGCAATCATGATGATTCACTAAATTTATATAGCCATGAGTTTTATTGTTCATTTGAAGCTCCTAAAAAGGAAGAACTAGTTAATAGTATATGTTCTATATTATCTTTGGATAACAGTACAGTTGAAATCAATCCAGGGACGGAGATCAAACTTGCACACTCCTGAGACTTAATTGTTCATCTAGAAAGTGAAGTTAATACTGAAAATGAGCTCAACCAATTATTACCTTCAAAATTCATTTGTAGCCAATCAAACAAAGCCAAAACAGCTTTGAACTGTCTTTTTTAATCTCTGGGTGATGTTGACAAGGTTTTGGACTCTTGTTGTTTCAACCCTTTGCCATTGTCTGCTGCTCTTGAAGTCTAACCTAACTCCTGGTCCCCATCTTTTGTGGAGTCATCCCAAGCCATGCCTATCAGTTAGGGGAATCTAGATAAAGAATTTCTTCAAAAATCTATTTGAAAGATGAATCCAATAATAAGGGAAGTAATCAGTTTCTCCAGTTTGAATTTCCAAACTGCCTAATTCTCCAGATTTATCCCCAAATTTCCTCATCCCCTTTATTTATTTCATTATGTCACCTTCTTTCTATCATGCTATAAAAAGCTGTAAAGTTACATTTTAGTATTAGTTCAATCAATAAAGTCTACATTCACCCCAAGTGAATTATTGTCCATTATTAGCTTGACTTAAACCTTTTCTTAATCTCAACCATGAAATTACCCAATACTTCTTTTATGAAGTCTCTTGGGTATAAATGGATCTATTTGATGATCTTGTTGCCGTCTGTATTGGCCAGCATTTCAATAGATTTGCGTGCAGACTTTGGCACTTCCCATGAAACTCAATTCTTGAATAGCTCCTGGCGCCAAGTAATAACATGAGTATGGTATACAGCTACACCTTTGTCTCACAACCCCCTTCAAAAGGAAGAGCCTCAGAACTATCAGTCTGTTCCCAAAACCGTCAAACCACAGGTCTTTTGCCCATTGGCCTCTGCCTTTTTCTTGTGCTACTTAGGAGCATACTTTTTCCTTGGAAGATTCAATCCGCTCTTAGGCGGGTATTGCATAGTTGGGGAACTCTTTCATCTTGGTATTGTGTCCTTGCCAGTGGGCTCATTGGTAACTGGGCTAAATCACTCTGCAATCATTCACCACCTTGGGATATTACTTCCAAGAGGGTGGGTGCCTGACCCAAATTGACATTTGGTGCCAGATTTAAAAGTTTTAGAGTTTCTAATAGGGTGATTACTCCTTCACACCCTGTATTAATGATGCTATCAACTGTGTTGTATTTAAAAATGACAACAAGGTGAGCTATTAGAGAGAAACAAAGAAATAATTGTGAGAATATATTTATAAAAAATTGAATGGAGAGGTGATGTTGAAAATATTTTCCTTGATAACAGTTACTAGAATCCAAAATTATTTAACAGGAAGTTATGCTATAATAACATAGCAAACTACAATATATTTTTTGCATTTATGCTTTAAACTTTGATTGATAGTCAGTGTCATAATACTACTGAACAGGTTGATAAGTTATCTATCAGAGTAAAAAAACTAATGGTTTAACACTAAGGGAATAATGGCAAATCTTTTTCTGGGTCAGAAATCAACCCTTATTGTCTATGGAAAAGACAATTCTGACCAGTGTCAAGGAGCTGTATTTACAGGTGTTCTGGCTACTGCCAACCCACTTAAAATCCAGTCATCTCCCAATTTGGTGCCTTTCTAATATGCAGTTTGGCATTCCAGAAATGGCAACAAGCCAATATCACATGACTTTCCAAGTATCCAGCAACTCAAACCCATCCTGCACATGACCAACCCCTAGGTTTGATCCAACTAAATCCCCGTCACAGCAAAAGCTATGTAAGTCTAAAGTATTATCCAATAAAATATACTTCTCTTCTTATTGATTTCATATTCAAAGCTTCTCCAAAAGGTGCTCCTTATCACCAGTACCTGTAAAGACCCAAAAATTGGGGAAGTATTTTAGCAAAATAGGGTACCAAGTTGGCCACTTGGAACCCAGTGAGTGTGGTCACAATGAGATAGACTGCCATCATCCATTGAAAGACCTTTGTTTGTACATTACATTGTCTGAAATTACCGGCAAAATATGTGAGTACATAGTATAAAAAGGTGTATATAACTACGGACTGAGTGGAGTGGGGCAAAATCAGTGTGGGCCAGGAATACTGATCAGAGGAGTTGAGCTGCGCCAGCCTCTTGTAAAAGTACTTGTCAGTTGGATCATTGTATGGTCCATGCAGTTGATAGTGCTGTTGGCCCCCAATCCCTAGGCAGGCTATAAGGACAGCTGAGAAGATAGATGGTTCATCTTTTAGTCCTGGGGAAGGGCAGAAAAAGCTTAGTGTCTTTAACTTTCTGAGAGGTAAAAGTCTTGGTAGATTTATGTGATAACAATTGAGGGATAATTTGCTCAATGATAGCACAAACTATCATCAAGTGGTTGGGCTTTATTATATACTATCATCATTGATGGGGCATGAATAGTGCAAAACATTGAACAGGGGACTCCAAACACTTGGTGTTGTCTGAAATTCCCTTTTGGGATTGGGATTGGAGGGGTTTGACAAGCAACAAATTGTTAATCTCTGACTTGCATTGCTTTGGAGCTTCCTGAGGTACTTTCATGCACCCAAATTTCACTTCTGTAAATTCTGCATTAAATGGTTTGCAGGGAAGACTGTCAACCCCATCCAAATTTGGTAGATTCCAAATTTGGGCAGCATTTCCCCCTATTTTTAGGGTTGGTTAAATTGCCTTTTTGGGTTTCCCAATTTGGAATTTTCCCCATATGGCAGGGGTTTAAACCCCAAATTTTAAATTTTTAGAATTATTAAAATCTTTTTCATCCATCAGCTGTGTTGCAGCAGCTTCCCCAATCATGGGGAACTGCTGCAATTTTCATTTTGACTTATGGTATCAAAAGTGCACAAACTTTTGTCAGGAATATTCCTGACAGTAACACAGCTAGGATAGCAGCAGGAGATCTATTTATAAATCTGGGAGACTTTTTAAATTTATAATGATATATTATTATAAAAGAAATTGTGAAAACATGGCAGCATCAACATACTTTTCTAAAGTTCAATATAAGGGTAGGAGGTGAGGGAATAGGGAGGAAGGACAAACCCTATCTCTAAGTTTAAATAGAGAAAATTTGAAAAACTTCAGCCTTTATTTATAACAGATAGGGTAACATGACTAGGTCCTTATGCTAATATTCTTTTGGAGTCCTGTATAATATTTTAAAAAATACTGAATCCATTAAGGGTGTTGCAGCAGGTGGATTAGATGCTGGTGGTTTAGACAAGATAGCTTTTATATGGGAATGCTGTACAATATTATTTTATAGCTGAAGATAAAAATCAAGCCATCCTAAAGAAGCATCCACTCAATTCAGAAAAAAGTGAACCAAGATCAAGGCAAAGTGGAAATTTGATGGATCTATATTGCTCAGAAATATATCTGAATCCATTTATATTTTGTTCTAAGCTCAATTGTCCTTTTTAGAGGATTGGATTTTGCTTTAGGCTGAATTGATTTTGTTTATACTCACAGCTCTTAAAGCTACATCACTATCACTAGTTGCCCCAAGCTTTAGGTCAAGTGTATCAGCATGGCAGCCTGCAAAAACTGCTCCCTATGATGAGTGGAGGCAGATGGCCTCCTGGGATAAAAATCATGGCTACAGGCTGAAAACTTGAATTATAGCAAGAGTCTTTTTAATGAATTAAATGAGGGAGAAATATACATATAATAATCTTATTAGATTAGATGGTTAAACAAAGAGTAAAAACTCTGAAATGATAGCTTCTAAACAAAAAAATGGGGAGGTGCATGATAAAACAGCCAAAAGGCAGAAGATAAACCCAATGAATTAGAAAGTTGATAGAGTATCATTTGTATAAGAATTCACATTAAAAGAATTGAAGTTCAGTGAACAGATTAACGAGAGAGAACAAATTTACATTCACAGAAAAAAGATTCAGAGCTGCATCAAAGAGATTGGAGACTAAATCATGATGGAAACTAAATTGAGTAAAGAATACAATTTCAAGAATATTTTAATTTTGATTGTGATGCAACTTTGGGCAAGCTTTATAGAGTATTTTGGGGAATAAATTTTTTTATTAAAATAATAGCTTAAGCTTTATAGCCAAATATATTGTGATAAGGGCACAGTTTGAATCAATGAAAGGGGATCAGGGGTGACTTGGATGAAGAATGGCTGGATAGATGGATGAGTCAACTGGAAATTGGGTTGATGCCAAATTAGGTGAGTCATTGGGAAATTAGTTTGGTATCACATTGGGCAAAAGATGTTAGTTTGATTGAGTGCCAACTAGAGTATCTAATATCCAAATGTTCAGCACTTTTTATTAAATTAAATAAATAACTATACTTTTTTGGTAGAGCCACTGACAGTAGTCTTTAAGTTTTCTTGCAAAGGAAAGAAGAAATTATTCTTTAATGTAAGTTTTAAACCTTTAAGGCATATTTTATACTGGTATAGGTCCTAATTGTTATGTGTGACTTTGGAAGGCCTTTTACAACTACTTTAAGATTATTTTTGTTGATTGGCGTACTTCATCACACTTATTATCACTTCTATTATTCATATATGTTGTTGTCTAAAGTTTTTCTGGATTTAGATCTGTTTTTCTAAAAAAAATTCCTATGGCAAGTATCCCTTAAAATTGATATGTGGTATGGCATTGGCCAGGGGATGGCTAGTATGGATGAGAGATGATTGGCATAACGGTGCTTCAATATAATCAGATCATCCCTTAGAAAATTGACTATAAGCCCTTTTAATCAGAGCAGTTAGACTGTTGCCCCAATCCTGGTGGATTCTTTCAAGTACTATTATCAAAGTAATATATATTGTGGCACATTAGTTCCAGTATATAATAACAATTAGAATATTTAAAGCTATAAAAATTACACAAAAGGCTTTTTGAGATGTATTATTGTTAGCACAGGAAAATAACTATGTGCTTTGGGGGGATTTCGGTTTGAACCTGGCCCAGGGTAAGTTTGATTGTTTGTTCATCACTTCTCCAGCCCAGCCCAGGCATCAGCATTTTTATGTTAAGCTTAGCTTGGCCATGCACCCATATTTATTGGTTGAATCTGTCAATTAGGTATACTACCAACATCTGGAAAGTTGACTTTAATAGTTCAAAATGGAAAGAGATTAATTTTATATAATTATTTATTAATCATACAACCCAAAAACCATAGTCACATTTTTCACTGGAATGTTTCATTTAGACTACACTAACCCCTTAACTGCTCCATGATGTTAAAGTGCTATTTAAAGTTAATAAATAGTGAATCCATAAGTATATTTCAACAGCTTCAAAAAAGAATTAATGCATAAAGCTCAACAATTTTTATTTTCTTTTGTGAAGCTGCTGTAACTAAGCTTTCTAAAAATTATGTTGGACTTGACGCCCCACATTATTTAATAAATATTGTATCTACTATAGTATCGATTATATTTTATTATTTATTTTATTATTATATTCATCCATTTAGTTTAAAAGGGTAGCCAAAGTTTATCATATCTTTAATAGATGGGCATAATCTCAATTCTCATATTAAATTTTTGTATCTGCTATAAAAGGTTAGTAAATATCCCATTTTACAGAGCCTAGTATTTTAATTTCAAGCCAGATTAGGGTTGTAATGGACCACCCCTGATAGCTCAAAAATCTTCCTGCACATACAATAATTCTTTTTAATACATTAAAGTATTTTTAAGTTTATCTTTAACAAACTTGCCATAATCAGGAAGCTAGCTGGAAGTGGTCTACCACAACGCTAATCTATATCCACATTGCTTTATGCTTCTTTAGACAGGCTAAAAGATATGCCAGAGAAATTCTAACCGTAAGATTGGGTTTTTACTAAGCCAAGGGTTATTCTCCAGGCATGAATAAGATATTTAACATAAAACTTGGAAATAAAAATATACAAGTCTTTTTTATGAAGGGCTAGGAAGGGCACACCAAAGTACAGCAAACACAAAATATTATATAGACATATAGATCAGTTGCTATTAGGATAAGTAGGGCAAAGATAATTGAGGTATCAGAGGGAAGGGAAATTGAAAAAGTCCTTTTAAGGGAATAGCAACTCATTGAAGAGCAAAAAGGAAAGGTGGATTGTCATCTTTGGAATTTTAATCAAATACAGGCACATTTAAATTTCTAGATGTGCCCAATCACGACACACATCTTGTAAATGGTCCTTTCCAGCATGGACCGGATAGACAACCCAATAAATGATGTGACAGCATTAAATTGACCCTCCTATCCCCAATTCCCTTGTCGCAGTTCTTTTCTACTGTGGTTTCTGACTTTAAATAAAGTTGTTTTTTAAAAAATTGTAAATGGTCCTTTCTTAAAGGGTTCACTTTGAATTGGCTCATTTCCTACCTGCTAGCTCTATCATCAACAGCCATGGACCAATCCCACATAGGGCTGCGTCGTCCCACCCCCAGACAAAACATGGATTCTGTCCGAATTTCTGAAAAATGTGGAAGGCAATATATTTTCTATTTAAAGCCGATTTTAAATCCGATCTTCCAGAATGCCGGAAAAAAGATGATCTTTGTCCGGGGGTGGGACGCCGCAGTCCTAATCCCACAGCGTGAAATTCAGTTTTGCACAACAAAATGTTCATACACATGTGTTCGACCCTTCCCCAACTGTGTGTCATGCCTTACTAATCCGAAAGCTGATTATGGGAGGCATAAGTTGTTTCGTAATCTCATCAACTCGTTTTGTGCGACAAAAGCCAGCTGGAGTATTATATATGACTCTTAGTTTATAACCGACCGTTCAAAAAGTAAAATTGATTTAGAATTTAAAAAGTACATGATTAAAGCAGTGGCTTTGATCAGCCAAACTGAGAGTACGCAGTTCGACAATCCTCAACCACATTAGAAAAATAGTCATTGAGTTGAAAGCACTGTCTCAACTGTCAGTTAATTAGATATCACAATGGTATAAAATAGTGCGGTAAAAACTGCTTGTGAAGGATCACCATGCGAAGGGATAACACCCCTTTTAAATTATTAAACAATACTGTTAGAAAATAAATATCCTAAAACACAAATAGTAAAGTATAAAAGAAAACCTCAAGAGGCAAATAATTCCTCAGATGAAAGGAACAATAATCACTACTTTGGCACTTGCCAGCCATGGCCTTGCTTTTGACTTTGGATCTTTCATTCAAGACATCACAGATAATATCGTCCATCCTAATGCCAACACATCCTCTTTAAATGGAAAGGTACCCGAAGTTCCCAGTTTGGACCCTAAAGTATTTGTCCCCAAGAAGCACAACTACGCCCCCAATGTCTTTGACTCCAAGCTCAACCCCGACGGCCCAGACAGCCTCAACCTCATTGGAAACAACGAGGGCACAACCCTTAACGAGACTGAATTCAACCTTGTCAGTAGTGTCATGAACAGCCTTGTAGTAGTTGACTTCAACCGCAAGAAGCTCATGCCACTAGACCTGGTTGATGCCGAGCTGCCCCTCAACCCCCAATCCTTCAAAGCAATCAAAATCCGCATGAGGCAACCCAAAGTTGCTCGTGCCGAACTTATGAAGTTTTACTCCGCTAGTGCATATTGCAAAGAGGATAGTTTAATGGATTGGAGTTGTGGTGAGAACTGCGCTGGTGTCACTGAAGGCACGCGTGTTGTGAAGTACTTGTCCAATGACAATGAAAAAACAGCAGGCTTTGTTGCAGTCAACGAGCGTGAGAAGACGATCGTTGTTTCCTACCGTGGATCATCCAATCTCAACAACTGGATCAACAACGCCATGCTCATCCTCGTCCCCTTTGAACTATCTGAAGCCACAAATTCCACTGTCGAGAATCAGCTTCTTGTCCACCGTGGCTTCCAAATCATGACTCGCTCCCTCCTCCCCCAGACCCGTGAAGCCCTTGAACCCCTGCTTGTTCAATTCAAGGACTACAAGGTTGCTATCACTGGTCACAGTGCTGGTGGTGCCATTGCCACTCTCATGACAGCTGCCCTTGGAGGCTCAGGCTTCATTCCTTTCAAGAAGTTGACTCTCGTCACCTTTGGCCAGCCCCGTGTTGGTGATCCTGCTTTCACAACATACTTGAACTCACAGCCCATCACTGCTGCCCGTGTCACCAATGGTGTTGATCCCGTCAACATTCTCCCCACTCAGGAGATGGGATTCCATCACCAACACAATGAGTTCTTCCTTTCTCGCTCCAACAACGTTGATACCCTTAAAATATGCGATGCCTCTTCTCACACTGAGCATCCCGAGTGTGCCCGATTCAATGTTCTCCCCAAACGCGCGGAAGGCCACTACGAATACTTTGGCCAGCTCAACACTGAATGCTAACCTTGCTGAAATATTCCCAATTTAAGTTTAATGAATTGAACAGTATCCTAATAAATATATACTTCTAAGGATTCAAAGACGACTTTATTCAACACAACAGTTAATCTTACATGTTAAGGATATTGCTACTGTTGAGTATATACTTCTAGGAAGTTAATTTTGATATTAGGCTGATTGACCACAAATGATCAGTCTAATCATCACCATCAGATATTAGAGATGAAATGCCATATTATCACTGGTTTGACAATCTCAAATGTACTGATTACATAATATTATTTCTAAATTGATACTGTTAAATGCAACAACTATAGGACATATAGTTGCTAGTTTGTCAGTATTAACTAACAATTACACGATGTATAATCACCAGTCAATAAGGCTAATTGTGACTGTCTCACCCGATAGATACAAGTTTTTAATTTGGTTCCAAAATCAGCCAAATGTAGGCACAGATAAGTAGTCACAACTGAATGGCACATGATTCATTTTAAAATGCTAATGCATATTGTAATTACACACTGTTTAATCTGCAATTCGATATCCAATCAAAAAGGCTATTATACGCCATACAATTCCCAACTTGAAATGACCTTAGCCAGCCAAAGGCGTGCCATCCAAATTAGGTACTCTAATTGGAACCTAAAACGGGAAGAAAATACCAGCTGTCATGAATTTCCACTCCCAAGGAGTTTCAATCATGACTTTAGGAGTGTTGAAACTTGATTTTTTGATCAAACATCTCCTCAAATTTGCCTTCTTGCTATCCTGTTTAGAGGTGTGAGTTTCTCAACCCCCCAGATCAATCCCCTTCTTAATTTGGGCCCTTTCTTACTTTCCACTTATTAGTTCCCAGTGTTTCTCCTTCTATGGCTTAATTGATCCAACTACACCCTTGTGCACCTTGAGATTTGCTAGTCACTTTGGGAACTATACAAGTATTTTAAGTTCTTCAATAAATAACATCCCCATTTACATTATTCTTTTCTCTTTCTACTTTAGGATAAGCTTAAGAATTTGTCTTAAGTATATCTTTCCTCAAAATATGCCAAGGTGACTGCCCCTTGCTGCTTTTTCTAATGATTATTATTGCTACCTATTTATGAAATCCACACCATGTTGCAGTGTTGTATTGGTTTATCATCTGCTAAAGTCAAATTCAACATTGCAACTATGGTGCTCACTACAGGGGCTGGTATGCTAAATGGTGCCCACTTATTTGTCATTGTTTCAGCATATCCTGCTTCTTCAGGCCTCCTTGGTGCCCAATCCTCCTTTATGTGAAAACCCTCCTTTCACCTCCTCATTCAAGGATTTGCCTGCTGTTCCTACAGTATTAATACTTTTTTCTCCCATTATTTGAAAAAAAGTCACTTAGCAGATTATCTATATTAAAAATTACTACTATCACCCAGCCTCTTGCTGGAACTAACACTGTTTCTCTTCCTTTAGAAGTCCAGGTCTCTCTTCAAATCCTTCCTGAGAAAACTGCCTTCTTTCTGTAGTTTATATTCCTAAAGAACACTTCTTGTCTATACTGGAGGTTATCAAGTAACTTATGCAGCTGATGCACCCCACACCAGTACATCATCACTACATCCTTGCATATCAGCCTTGCAAACTTTAGGGGTTATGCCAGACTGTTGATGCCGACTGACACCAGATCAATAAGCTTATTACTGGGCTCAAACTATATTGTCCTCACATCTGATAACCTTTGTGATTTCCTATTAAGATCCTGAAATCTGATATCTGCAGTAAATAAAGTTTGTCAAAGCTTTCTTGCTTATCTGTGCTCTATTATCAAGACTTATGATGAGTAGGTTATTAAATAGCAAGAATCTGCAAAAAACATCTTATTCTAGTATTCCTCTACTTTTAATATCATTTTGGATGAAGCTAACCACCTAGATGAGCATTTTAACGCCTGTTTCTGGGGCACTGCTGATACTTTTGATACTAGTGTGAAGATCAGTTAAACTCCATTCCTGCCAAGGAGCCCAATTCTATCCCCTGCTGTTCTCTGGAGTATAAAAAGGGCTTAACTTAATTGTAAGCAATAGCACTGTATCTCTTACTCTTTCTAATTATCAGTGGAATAAGGTGTCAAAATAAATTGATGATCTTTGGTGCACAAGTCAACAACCACATACATCTTTACCTGCCTCTCATGTATCTAAACTTTTATCTTTGTGTTACTGCATTATAGGGAGATATGACCCAGATATAAGCTTTTATTACATATTTTGAAAATATCTTGAGTGGTTGAGGTGCTGAACCCATCTGAGTTTGAGGGGGGCTGCTGTTCTGGCCTTCCCAATCATGCTTGGATCAAGTGTTTGAAGAGCTCAATAAACTAAAAAGGGACATCCAGATGCTATCTGCTATGGAGGATCAAGTCAAACAACTGACTAGAACTATCTGATCTGTTGAACATGATGACAATGCAATTAACAACTCAAGCTCCTCTAATAATATAATAACAGATAATATAAGACACAATATTGGGGCCTTGCAGAGAGACCAGTATATGTCTTTTCTTGATTAGCTCAGGTGGCCATGAATTTCATTAAGAATGCTCTCTTTGCTACAAAATATCAGCATAGCACCAAAAATGCATAAAGCGGTGTCATCCAGAGCCCAGATGAGCTGAGGCTCAGGGATCATACTGTTTATAGTGTTCTTGCAAGCATGTCTGCCTCAGAAAACATCCACTGAGCCTGACCTAGAGTTATTGTGCTTAAGGAGTCTAATGAGTAGGCCACAGATGGATACAACCCTTTTTTGTCCAAATCTTTGATCCTGCTGAGTCAACAAACTCTACCTTCTTATCCTTGTATGAGGCTTCCATGATACATTCTTCAGATGAAGTTAAGCAAGGATTTATACTCACTTGTCCTACCCCTGCTGTGCAAGAAGTTGTAGTGACAAATTTACCCTTTGTTCATACCTGAGTGGATATGAAATACCTCTCTATCTCCAAATCTGCTGAAAAATTCACCATTGTTTTCAAACACAATGATTTCCTTCATTTTAAAATGAAGCCTGAGAAAGAATTAAGTGAATTTGAAGATTGATTCCACTTGGAAGGCTAACAGCTGATGACTAATATCCAGATCACTATTAAGGATGGCTTCTCATCATGTGCCCATGTCCAAAAACTAAATAACCTTGTCTGCCTTAATTTCCAGTGCCTCAATTCAATATCTGTACTATATAGGTTATGAAAATATTTTGAAGTCCATGTGTTGCAACTGAGCAAATTATAGTTCAGTATTTAGATTAGGGGAAACAACATTCCAATAGAAAGGACAAGAATAAGAATAAGGTATAGTTTATTGAGGAATATTTTAATTAATATATCATATAGAGAAGCCACAAGTCCATAGGGGGTGGCACGGTGGCAGATTTGATATAAGGTTTGGGCTGTGGAATAACTTGTGCAGGGATCAGCATGTCAAATTGGCAACTCTCTTAATTAGGAGATAGTGCCCACAATTGACATTGCCATCAGATTGATTCATGCTGTTAGATTTGACATGAGGCAACTCATCAAGCGCCCCCTGTGTATTGCGAGATATATTGGCAGGAAAGTCTGGAAACTTGGTCACAATACCTCCCCTTGCCCCCTGCTTGTTGTCAGACACCAGGATTGGAGTCTACAGAAGATCCAGGAAGGTCCACACAAACAACTTTTGTGTGGGGATGGCGCAGCAGGGGCGCAAGCAATTGTGATGAAGCTTTTTGATCTTTCCTTAGGTATCTTCAAGTTGATAGGTATAGTTATAATAGACCACAGCTATTTCAAAGGGTCCCAAGTGGTTAGGTTCCAATTTGGCTGAGTTAGGATTGAGGGCGTAGACAAGGTCACCTACAGCATACTTTGCTTTGAGGTGCTTTTTCCCCCCTTGATCTTTCCTTTTACAATGTTGCAGTCCTTGGCCTGCCATTGGCCCAGGGAAGGGGTAGTTACAAGGGGAGGTTTTGCAGGAACAGTGGACCATAGCTTCCCTTGTTCCACCCCTGTCAGACCATCAAAAGTCCTAAAGGCCAAGGCGCTGGACTGAAATCTGTACGCTGGTTGATCCTGGATTGTAAGATAAGTAGAAAATGGGGAGATGTTTAGTCCAGGAATTATTTGAGTGCTCCTGCAAAAGCTTGGCAATTAGTTGTACCAGGGAGCCATTAAGGCATTCTACGTGTCTGCTGGCTTGGGGATAGTATGGTGTTGTGACCACTTGTTGAAGGGCATTCTTGGTGCAGTGTGCTTTCATAAAGTTACCTACAAGTTCAGGTCCCCCATTGGTGATAGGACTCTTGGGGAGTCTAAAGTGGGCCATAATTTCCTTGCCAATGAAGCAAGTGATGGTGGTGGCAGTGTGATTAGTGGTCACCTACACTACTGGCCAGCAGGTGAAGTAGTATATGGCTGTGATAATATATTTCTTCCCAAGTCTGTCTTTGGGGAGAGGCCCAACAATGTCAAGGGCCCACTGCTCAAAAGGTTCCATGGCCTTAATGGGCAGGAAAAACTTGGGGGTGCAGGCTTTGATGTATTCTTTTTGCACAACACACATGTCTCAAGGAAATCCAAGATGTCTTGGCGCATATGCGGCCACCAACACTTACACTTCATGATTTCAAAGAGGGTCCATCCTCTGAAATGGCCCAAGGTGTGGTGGTAGTGCAGTATGGTGTCACCTTGCTGTGTGGTGGGAATATAGGGTGTCTTTTCTCCTGTCTCAGCGCGGTGGCAGACATTGCCTGCATTGGTGGTGAACTGACTTTCATTGCCCTTCAGTTTAGAGATGGTTACCAAATTGAGGCCTTCATAGTGGGTTGCTTCAGGGCAGAGGTAAAGCATTGGCCAATTGGGGTCCAAACCACATCCCTGGTGATGGACGTCACGTAGAGCCTTGAGAGGGCATCTGCTGTGACAAGCTCTTTCCCAGGCTTGTATTTGATATGCAACTGGTAAGGAGATAGGCGCTTGACCTAGCCTGCCTGGTGGCGTGTCAAGTGGGACTGTATTGAAATATTGGAGCAATCTGTGGTCTGTCAGAACACAGGGTGGAAAGGTGGCCCCTTCCAAGTAACAGCACCACTTCTTGATGCAGTGCACAATTGCTGCTAACTCCTTGTCATGGATTGAATAATGTTATTCCAAGTCAGTGAGCTTCCTGGATTCATATACCACAGGGAGAAAAACACCCTCGTCAGTTTCCACCCGTAACACACCCTCTATAGCTCTGTCAGAGGCATCAGTCTCAAGTTTTTATTGGTGGTTTCAATTAATAAACTGTAATACAGGTGTAGTTATAAGTCTCTGCTTCAACGTCTCAAAGGCTTGATCTCTGGAAGGGGTCCAATGGAAGCGCTGTTTAGTGTTCAGGAGCTTGGTGAGAGGTGCAATACGTTCTCTGGAATTGGGGATAAATTTATGCACGTAGGCAACCATGCCCAAGAATGTACACACCTGAACGACATCAGTGGGGGATACCATGCTGGCAATTGCCTTTATTTTGGCAGGATAGGGTAGGGTAGGGCTTTATTCCTTGGGCAGATATGGTGTGCCCTAAGAATAGAAGCTTTGATCAAAGGGACTCACATTTGGAAGGCTTGGCCTTTAACTGATGTTTACAAAGGGTGTTGAGTACTTTGCAAAGGTGTTGGAAATGTGTTGTTTGGTCTTGACTGAATGTAATAATGTTTTTAAGATACACAACAACACATGTTCCAATCTGATCTTTAAAGACTTTATTCATCAGCATGGCAAAGGTGAAGGGAGTGTTGATCATTATGAAGTTCATGAAATTACACTCAAACAACCTGCAGCATGTTCAAAAGGCAGTTTTTGCCTTGTCCCCTGGCGCAATTCAAACCTGGTTATACTGTAAATTTAGAACCTAAACGTAAAAATGCGGGATTTTCAAATCCTTGATCCAAATTTCAAATCACTTTTGCGGCAACTCAGCTGAATAAAAAATAAAATATTTAATAAAATCAAATATTTAATTTGACTTTTTTGATTTATTTAAATTGGCAAATTTAAAATCTCTTTAGCAGATAACTCAACTAACAAAAGACAAAACTCAACAAACAAATGTGGGATACATAAATCAGAAATGCGGGATTCTAATTTACAATTTGAGATTTCCTCTATTTCAAACAAATCATAGACATCATGTAAAATTAACAAATCTGAAATTGCGGGATTGTCAAATCCAAGAACCAGGTGTCAAATCATAATTGCGAGGAATTTGAAATAAATATAATTTATGGGTGTCTCAAAAAGGATGCTAAAGGATCTAGAGTGGATTTTTGCTAATTCTTTTAGGAATCATAGGCATTCTCAAAAATCACCCTATTCCATTTTAGGATGGCTAAAATTTAGATGCTTGATTACAGTAGATTTTAAAAAACGCTAATAATAAAATAGAATTATATATTACAATCTGTTTTTACCATGTTGCCTTTTCCTTGGTGTGTTGATACTTCATTTGCTGTTAGTAAGGTGCTTGCATTTAATTGGATGGTTTCACCTCCAGTTGCCCTGGCAATAGGAAATCAAGCCGCCTCCCTGAGACCAACTGTGGTCGCAGAGGCGGCTTGATTTCCTATTGCCAGGGCAACTGGAGGTGAAACCATCCAATTAAATGCAAACATCTTATCAACAGCAAATGAAGTATCAACACACCAAGGAAAAGGCAACATGGTAAAAACAGATTGTAATATATAATTCTATTTTATTATTAGTATTTTCTGAAATCTACTGTAATCAAGTATACTTAATAGCAGTACATGAATACATAGTGTAGTAAACTGATGGTTTATCTTTGCCCCCTCTCCTTCTTCCTTGAAATTTTCAAAAAGTTTTGTTGGCCCCTTGGCTACGCCAGGGGCACAAAAACTTTTTAAAAATTTCTGTGTCATCAGGAGGGTAGCTCATAAATCATTATATGGTTTTGTGGTTGCTATATTAGTGATTTAGAGTGCAGAACATTACATCATTTCCAGTTTAGACAATTTTACATTTCACTTAATTTCATGTCTAAACATGGTTGTTGAGATTGTATTTTCCATTTGATTTTATCCAGAGTGGAGCTTCTTGATTTGGGTTGATTTTTCCTAGTTTCTTACTTTAAATTCAATCTGGATTCCATTTCTCACAATTAATATCTGAGTTTACTAGTGGCATTCAAAAGTGATTTGAAATTTGGTTCTTGGATTTGACAATCCTGAAATTTCAAAAAACATAGTAAACTTAATGAAAATGGTTGATGGATTTGAACACTTCAAATCTGATTCCAGTTAATTTATTTTGTCCATTGGAAATATGCAGTTTGACTTGAACTTTGCAAAGTGTCTATGAGTTCCCGCATTTTTAAAAATTCAAATAAAAATACAAAGAATTCAATTTAATTAAAAAGGCTATCCCGCAAAAGTGATTTGAAATTTGGACCAAGTATTTGACAATCCCGCATTTTTATGTTTAGGTTCTGAATTTACAGTACCCTGCGGTAAGATCAATCTTACTAAAGACCTTCACACCCACAAGCGTGTCAAACAGGTTGTCAATTAGCAGCAGGGGTACTTGTTCTTGACTGTCACCTTTTTTAGGGCGCAGTAGTTGGTTAACAGAAAAAGGGACATATCCTTCTTGGCTACAAAGAAGACAGTGGCCCCATATGGTGATAGAGAGGGACAGATGAAGCTCTTATTAAAAGCATCCACAAGGTATTGACTGTAAGGTCTTGCCCATAATGGTGCAAGGTTAAACACTAAAGTGTGTAAAGCATTAGGGTTAAGATTCAAAAGGTATAAAAAGGTAGGGACAGTCTGTAATATAATTTTACAGAATCCTGCCAAAAACTTGTACTGGGTTACAAAAGGTGTGATAGAGCTTAAGAATCCTAGACAAAAGAGATAAAACAAATTATTTAATAAGGACCTATTAGTAACTAAGGTAATACTAATATTGGGATACTCTTCATCAGCAAATTGATACATGTAACTATTAAAATATTCCTTAATGGAAAATAATGGATAAAACAAGCCCAAGGCTTGTTGGTTTACAACTTCTATTCTTTAACTAGGAAAAAAGAAAAAGAAAAGGTTTTAAACTAATCAATAAACTATAAATTAAAAAAACAAAATTCTTAAAATTATAAAGCTGAAAGTTTAAATTGGTAAAAAAGATTGAAGGGAAGAAATCACTTTGATTTTTGGCTTAAAGCCTACTCTTCACAAGCTCTTTATTATATAGACACACCTTTTCAGTTGTAAAAAATGATAGACATATAGGAAACAGTCAAGAAAAGGAGCAACTAGAGATAACTGCACAAAGAACCTGGAGGAGAAGGGGAAACAGAAGTCCTGCGTAAACTGCAAGATCAGCAACGTAAAACTGGGAAAGCAGGCAACAACATAACAGGAGTTGCAAAAGGCAATTAGGATTTAAAATCTTCTAGTTTAAAGAAAAAATATAAGTTATTTTAAATAGCACCAAAAAGGAAGACAACAACAGCGATTCAAAAGCAAATTGACTTAAAACAAAGTAAGCAACTTTAAAGTACCAAAATATTAACTTTCTTCCTTTTAAATCTTCATTATAAACAATACCAAGAGACTTTAACTTAAAAGAGAAAACATATATATATATCTAAAAAGCCTGCCCTTTAGAGCAGGACATGACATTGAAAAAAGTTTTGTCCTTCTTAGGCATCAAGCAATAGAGGGGCTGTCGTAATTGTAGCAGTAAAGGGTGCTAATTTCTACAAACAGTTAGTCAGGATCCTAACTCTTAATACTATACCTTCAAATGGTATAGTGGCAGCCTTTGATAAAACAGAAGAATATAAGGGTATAATGACAAAACTGGTGTTTATTATGATATTGCTGCAGTTATATAGTAGGAGGCAGGGGAATTTCCACCAGGGGAAGGAGGCACAGGCAGAATGACTTTCATAAAGGAGGAGAGTGGGAAGGCACAGTAGAAAGCCCTGCGCAAGAGAACAGCCAGTTTCACGCGGCTTTCCTTATGGAGGCATGTGGCAATAACTATGTTGCTCTATTGTTAACCTTGGAAGTAAAGCCCACACCTGAAGCGCATTTGAAAGGCGCTTTGAACACCCGTTTTAAGGGCATTTTAAACATAGTTAACTTTATTAAAACCAGAGTGTTATAAACCAATTGTGCAATTGTTACATCACTTGATCCCTAAGTGGACAACTTAATGTCTAATTCATTCAGGATCTGCAACATTTTCTTCCACTGGATTAGACAACAGGGTTAAAAATTGCTGGCATCTCAAGATGGCAGCTATGGTGAGCAGTCACTCTAGAAGAGTTACAAGAAGAGTCTTGAAGAAGATGCAAGTAGTAATTCTCAAGAGAACAAGCCTACAAGGTCAGTGGAGATGGAGAAGGCCATTGAGAAGCAGTTAGTCTTGCATTACGTGGATGGCAGCTATCTAGACTTGGGGATTCAGCTAGATAAGCTACTGGTGCCTCAGCTGGCCTTGGTGGGACAGAACCATTATTTGCTGCATTGTTCCTAGACTTGAGTGAGCCCAGGGAGGTGATAGGGACTAGTTTGCAAAAGGGTAACAGCATCCATTGGCAGTTCTTCATGCAAGTGGCAGACAAATACTTGAAGGCTCAGTTGAAGGATTTCTAATTTGAGGGTCAAGTGCTCTCAGTCTTACAGCAGGAGACGGTATCTAGCATAGTGAAGTCAGTCCTTTGCGCTTGGAAAACACCTGGGGTTACAGAGGCTCAATCATTCAGTTGGAAAATCTCTGAAAACTTTGAGCAGCGTCTTTGACAAGCCTTCCAGGTTGTGTTGAAGTTGTACTTGGTGGAGGGTACTGCTCATCTGATACCAATGATGATGGCTGGCAACCTTGTTCTTTGAGGGACCAACCACTGTGATATCAATTGGGAGGAGAACATGGGAGTCTTCATTGAGTGGGCCTTATCTGTATTCTATAGGGTGGGTGGTCAGGTCCCAGTAGAGTATGCCCTTTGTGAGAGTCTTCTGTGGGACTGTATCTTCTTGGGTGTTGTCTTTTCTGTGGACATTGGGGTCAATTGCATGTCTTGTTTGGTGGGGGTTCATTTCCCAATCCTTAGTCATTGGCTTTGAAGATTCTTAGGCAACCAGTTGTGTTTCCTGACTGCCATTTAGGTTGTAGAACAGTTGGTGCAGTATTGGAAGAGTCTTTTCAGTCTCTAATAAACACTTTGTTCTTACATTATTATTCCTCATACTTTGGTGCAACACTATTGCAAACAGGACAACAACCCATGGAACTTTTTTAATTAGGCTTTTATTTT
>QTSX02003771.1:0-11728 GCA_014839935.2 Entomophthora muscae
TTCTGTACTTCTGCGCCTCTCTCTAGCCACAACTAGTAGAGATTATTCTTCCAGGGCCGCAAGGTAAGCACATTTGCCTTCCCTGTCATCTAACCAAGACTTAGTACAAATCCAATCCTAAGGTTAGGATTTCCCGTTGTGTGTCTGTGCCGCGCCTCAGAACACAACAGTAAGATACGTTAGCAGGCAAGCCTGGAAGCTCGGTTGCAACAACAGTTCTCACCTCATGGTCATTATAACATAAGATACTGTCAATGATAGGATAAGATTGTGAAGTGTTATTTATTGCTGAGATGGTTGCTCCTTGGGTTCCATTGGAGCAGCTAGTGCAGTCCTTGGATAATTGACCACTCTGGTGGCAATAGAAGCATAGTCCACTTCTGACGTGACGTTGGTACTCTTCAGGGGTCATGTTCAAGCAGGGCATACTTGTACCAGGGGTTTGATTGTTCCGGGGTTGACCAGTGTGGTATCCTTGTGTTTGGCTGAAGTCCATGCCTCTGGCAATAGCCAGGAGCTCGTCTTTGGGAAGATTGCATTGGTGGTGTCTCATTAGGCTGGCATGGTGTGGGTTCAGACTGTTTCTGAAATGCAAACCTGATATGTTGTCAGGAATCTTGGTTGCATCCACCAGGCGTAGGGATTGTTAAATGTAGGTCTCAAGGTTGTCTCTTCCCTGGGTCAGGTGGATGAGCCCCATGTAGGCTTGGGTCTTGGCCCCAGCAGGGGTAGTTGCAGAGTTCATTCTCTCCAGGAATTGGTCATAGAGAGTATGAGGTCTGGGTCTTCCTCAAGACTGGTCAAGAAGGTTTCTCTGGTAACATACTTCAGTTGGGCGGCCACCATCATAACCTTCTGGGTGTTGTCTCTGAAGCTCTTGGGGTGGGCGTGGAACAAGGCATTTATCATGACCATTCCTTTTCTGAAACCAGTCAAGTCCAATTTTGGCAGGTCAGGAAAGGTTGTGGGGGCAGCAGTATTCTGGTTTGAGGTGGAGATGGTCACAGTCTGAACCTGGGATAGCTTGGCAATAATTTCTTCTTGGCATTTGTTTGTTTCTTGTTTCTTGGTCAAATACTGTCTTATGTAATAAGCTGAGGTCATAAATAAAAGCATACAAGATGCCCCTATAATCAAAGAAGAATAGGGACCCAGGGTTACTAGTTTAGATATGGTTGACATACTGTCACAGCCCATACCAGAGTCCAGCTGTACTCCCACAGGGGAGGCAGGCCGGGCCTGGAAGGCCATGTATACAATAGGCGCTATACAAACCAGGTAGTTTAGAGCAGTGGCTAGGGGCGCCAACTCCCAGTATGGGGCACGACTTGGTCGGCCAGCCCCAATACTATGATATAGACAAACCCCAGCTTGCTAAAGTCCTGGGTGGGAGGCGCGTTGGGGAGAAGAGGAGCAGTAGGAATCTCCTTCATTGCTGGTGGCAGATACAGATGATAGGGATGGTAATACTCCAGGTCAAGGGCGCAGGGCAGTTTGGCAAGGACAACAGGAGTATAGCCAGGAGGATATGAATAGGCAAGTTTGTATTGAGTAGTGGATTCACTAATAGATGCAAAGAGAATAATTAAATTTGAGCAAAAATAGACAATTCCTGAAATAAAATAATAATTTCTAGGCATAAAATTGCTTTATTAAGATGTCAACAGTGAGGAGGGCTTCTCCCCTCACTACTTATACTTACTGAAGATTCTGTGGCCTTTTGTTTCACTAGAGAACTGATAGCATCATTTTGAATGAATTTACAATTTTACCTGGAATTTGTGTGCTTGGCCAAGAGGGTGAGATCCCATTGGCTGCTATAACATGAACCTTTTGAAATTTGCAGCATGGCAAGTTGCTACAGTTATTTTTAGCTCCCACAATGAATTAATTGTCCAATTGCGCAATCAAACAGTCACACTCCTGATGTGCCATTTTCCAATAGGTGAGTGGCCCAAATTTGATAACAGGATCAAAGCCAGGGATTTGAGGCTTGTGTGCCTCTTGAATCCCGGGCCATTTGCTAGTTGAAAGGGGTTTTTTTTGCCCTAGAAGCTGCTTTGTGTGGGTTTCCACGCTGCATGTTTAATCAACTCTAAGGAGTCCAGCTGACTGTCCAGGGCAATCTGGGCCCTGACAAAAATGAATGTGATTAACCTGGCATTGAATTTGGTCCCATTGTCAGAGCAGAGTCTATGAACAACCATGTCTATAGAAGATGTCTTGTCATAGGAAGTTAGCTGTGGTCTTGGAAGTGATATCCTTAGTAGCCCTGGCTTCAACCCATTTTCTGAAGTTCCCATTTAACTAAGATGAAAGAACACCCAGAGCAAGGGCGGGGAGGGGACCAATGACATCAATGTTTACAGTAGGGAAGGCATGCTTTGGGGGAATAAGCTTGAACTCATGTTAGGAAGGTTGCAGGTGTTGCAATTGACAAGTATGTAAGGACAAAAAAACATCAGGGATAAGGAGTACTATATTTTACCAATAGAAGTTCTTACTCAACCAGTCATGAGTTTAACCCAGACCTCAACGGGCAGTATCAATGTGGGCCTGGAGAACAATTGCAATCCTAATGCTAGGACAAACATAAAGCAGGTATACATTGTTAACCTTCTTGAATAGTTGTTGATCTTGGATGGCTGTGTCCTTTGACAAGGAAATAGTGCCAGAATTATCTCTTCAGGCTCAGTAGTCCAAACATTAGGGTAGCCTATAAATTCATACAGGCAATAAGCAGCAGCAGGATGATAGCTAATATAGGCATTCTAGAGAGACCATCAGTGTTCTGATGAAGAGCGCCAGGTTGGTGTATTACTATGAAATCATATCCCTGCAAGTCTAAGGCCCATCAAGCTAAATGTCATGAATGACATTTCAATAATTGTATTAAAAACCTGGAAATTAAACACTGGCCCTCAGAAAATGCCTTGCACTAACCAGGATAAACAGGGACCCACCGGACTGCCAATTGAGCAAAGCCCTGGGCCGCAGGAGATACCTTGCTCCAATCAGGAGAAACAGGAACCCGCCAGACTGCCTCTGCCAAGAGATAAAGTTCAATACCAACATTAAAGACCCCATAATTAAACCCTGAGCCTCCAAAGACAAATTGAGTCACCCAGGATAAACAGGGACCTGCCAACTTGTTGAGTCACAAACTCAAGTTGTTGAATTACTCTGCAACCTGCCAGCTTTTTAAAGGTGATTTTCCAAATGTTCACCAAATTGCTGCCAGCCCTGTGCTAAGAAAGACCCAGAACTACACAGAGGTTGTGGATTGCCTAAAGAAGGGCAAGACAAGGCCTAATGCTAGCCCTGCCAATGAGCACCAGCTGCTTCCAGTCTCCAGTCCAGAATGGGTAATGCAATTGGCCAGTTCAGGTGATATGGTGAAAAGCAGCAGCAGAACAAAATATCACCACTTCTGTTCACCAGAGCAAGCACAACCAGGATCTGACGCCCTCAAAAACCTAAGCCAAGATCCATGCCCTTCCAGCAAATTGTTCATGGGCCGGAAGTCCGCAAAAATCAAAGAAGCAAAATCATATGGTATAAAACCCCCGTTGGTATGATGATGACCATATTGTCATTTTTGATAATAAAGTTTATGAACATTTTGGTTCAAAAAATCCTACCTTATTTAGTTTTAGTGATCTTTCATCTCAACTCTGATCAAGTAGACAACCAGGCAACCACCCTCTCTAGAGACCAACCCGCCGACCCACCTCAGGCACTATAATGTCCCCCTGGAGCCCCCTTTGGACCCATGCATTTCACCAAATACCTGCTGAACCCCGCCTACTCTGAGTTCAACTTGGAGAACATACTCATTGCTGACCCCTTGGCAAGGACTTGAGAGAACAAAAAATATAGAACACAAAGTAAAGTGATATTTGAGGCCGCCAAGATTGTTCAAAGACAAGTACAATTATCTGCCTGCCTACTTTGTCCCCATGACTCTGCCCTTATTCCCGCTACCCTACCACCCAATAGAGCCTACCTCCACCGCTGAGACCACATCCACCCAGCTTTTTGGAGTACTCTATATTACTTTGACAGGAATGGTGAACTCTATGGTGCCCAACTCAGGGCCCTGGTCTTTACTTGGGCAATCCTTATATTACATTATCAAGTTAGCACCCATCCTATGGTAGGTAGTACCTACTGGTCCAGTGGTACCCCCTCCTGAGTCACCTAATTCTTTTACCTATGACTGGCTTCCTGACAATAATTGTCCTTCAGGTGTAAGAGAGGGGGACTAAACTAACTAAGTTCAACTCCCATCCTGGCGAGATGTACCACCAGGATGCCACCCAGTGGAGTACTGGGATGACCGCTCAGAGAGGGGACCAAAGAGAGGACGTGGGGAACAGCTGAAAAAAGTATGCATTCAACCCCATCAGCACTAACCCAGTGAGCAACCAGGGCATGAGAGTGGGAGCAGGAGGCAACTTCACAGGTGCTTGGAGGGGTATCAAGTCATTCCCCTCCAAGCTGGGAAGGGTAGACACCAGCACCTGCTCCAATGTGGGAGCAGGCACAATGTAGTCAACAGCATGAAAGTCCAAGTTATTGAAAGTTAAGCTCTTGACAATTGTCTCCCCTGAAAGGAGAAGTTCACCGAAAAGATGCAGGAGACTGGAGGGATTATCCCCCACAAGACAAACAGAAGAAGAGATACGGGACCATAAATTAGGGGAATTTGTCCAGAGGAGAAGGACAAAGGGGGCCAGAGAAAATACCACAAATCCCAGAACTGGGAGGATCATAATTTTGGAGCCCGCAAAATTTTGAATGGGGGTACTAATATCAGGTCTCAAAGCAGTAAAATTTTGGATGGTTAAGGTAGCTACAAAGAAAAACCAGGAGTAGAACAAAAAACACTTGGAGGCCTTGGCGGTGGTTTCAGATGGCTTGGATGGGTGTAAAAGTGAAAGCAAGTTTGAAACTAGTAAAATCAAGAAAAACTCAAAATAATAGTAGTATTTATATGAATTTTAAGTTGAAATTTAAGTTCAAACAGTGGTTTTATAGGAGCAAGCAACAAACACAACAATTAAGTGTTAACTCTATGCTATAGGTTTTGGAAGCGGCTGCTGGGTTCAAAGAAGACTGATCAATAGTAAGTTTCAAAAAGATAATTACTAACACTTTGCTTCAAATAAGAGAGGACTCCAAACAGAGTCAGAAAAATAAAGACCAGGTTTTTTCTTTGATTTTAAAACTATTCAAAGTTTTATTAAGGTGAAAATTGACAAGCAGGGGACTCAAAGTCCCCTGGCATTGTTAAAAGGAGTGAGATGCCAGGGGATAGATCACATGACCCCAATAGTTCCATCTGGTTGGCCAGGAGAGAAATTTTGCTGGCCAAGGCCAGGGGTGCTGGAGGATTCCAAATTAATTTCTGCGGCCCCACCTGATTGGCTGGGAAACAACCCAGGCATTTCAGATTTATTTGACTTTCTAGACTTTGATGTGGCATCTTTTGATTGGGCATTTACAATTGTTTTTAAAAGTGGGCAAAACCATGCCAACAAATAATCCAAATTGATCAGCGTTTCTTCCCAGGGCAGAGCAACCAGAACCGGGGAATCCACGGGGTAGGCCAGAACAAATATCTCATTCATAGTGTTCGCCTAATTACCTAAGGAATTAAGCGGCTTGGCTGTTACTTTTAGGCCTTTCTTGGTGCAACGGGGGGGGATGGTTTGATCCAAGGCCAAAGGTGGCAGTGAATTTACATCAGGATCCTTCAATTGCTGTAGCCACTTGAGAGAGGAGTGGTTGGCAACTATAATAAAATGGGTCCCATAGATATAGTGTTGGAACTGCTTAACAGTGTGCAATACTGTCAAGCATTTCCTTTTATTAATACTGTAATTCTTTTCATGCTTATTGAGCACACAGGAGAAATAAGTCACTGGTCTGTCTACACCATCCTCATCTAGTTGGGTTAGGATTGCACCTATGGATATCTCACTGGTGTTGGTGTACAAGATGAATTTCTTGTTATGATTAGGATAGACCAGAATGAGAGCTTCTCTGAGTTTGGTCTTTAGGGCCTCAAAAAACTAATGTTGACTATTAGCTCACTCAAAAGGGATATTTTATAGCAACTAGACCAGGGGTTCACTCAGTTCAGCAAAATCAGGAATGTACTGACAGTATACCCCATCATGCCTAGGAATACTTGAAATTCTTAAAGGTTGGTGGGGGGGCAGCATCTTATTAATAGCTTCAAACTTATTGTTCACAGGTTGAATCCCAGTCTGTGTGACTTCATGGCCAAGGAACTCAATGTGTTATTTGAATAAAACACACTTAGATAGCTTGAGCTTTAAGTAAGCAGTGCAGATTTTAAGAAAGACTGCCTTGAGATGCTCTAGATGATCTTTAAAAGTAGAACAGAAAACTGTGATATCATCCAGATATATGAGTACACAGAAGAGCTTCAGGTCTTGGAGGATTGAGTTCATTGCCCATTAGAAGGCAGCAGGCATATTGCAGAGGCCTTGGGGCATTCAAGTGGGCTCAAACAGACCTTTAGAAGTAATGAGGGCACTCTTCTTGCAGTATTCTATAGATAAGCCCACCTGACAATACCTGGAGGCCAGGTCCATGACAGAGAAAAACTTAGAGCCCTCTAATGTGTCTAAGATTATCATCTATGCGGGGCAAGGGGTACAAGTCCTTTTTAGTAAGAGAGTTAAGGAAACAGTAGTCCATTAAAATCCTTGCCCTCCATTTTTTTTTGGGAATTAACAAGAGAAAGGCCAAGAGGCTTTGGAATGGAGCTAACAACCCAGCATGTAAAAGTTGCTTCATCTCTGAATACTTGAGCATCTTTAACTTGACTGAGGCAGTGGGGGTTGGCACAGAAAGGAGGAGCATCTTCAGTGTCAATTAAGTGGATGACGCCTTTAGCAAACCCATGGTCATTGGGACCAGAGGCAAAGATATTGTTGAACTGATCCAAAATGTCAGGAAGTCAGTCATAGGTAGAAGCATTAGGTGACTCAGCATGGGGTACCACTGGGACAGTGGGTAATGTCTACCATAGGATGAGTTCTAACTTGATAATGTAAGATAAGGATTGCCCAAGTAAAGACCAGAGCCCTGAGTTGGGCATCATAGAGCCCACCAGTCCTGTCAATTTAAGAAGCATGGGGTAGTGGGGGGATGCCAAAAGAACTAAGCTAAGCTACGCCCTCTTTGCCCTTTTATGGCATCCTACCTGGGTACGCGTCCAGGTATCTTAGTGGAAACCTTTTTTGTTTTTTTAGATTAGCCAATTTTTGAAATCTTTATCTTATACTTTATCTGGTAAAAGAAAAGATGTGTCAGGCAGGCTGCCAAAAGAGCAAAGCTGTGCTACGCTCAGCTTCACTCTTTTACAGCAGCCTAATGGTATGTGTTTTCAGTTATAGCTGGTAAAAAGTGGTTAATGATGGCTGCCTGCTGGTATGTGTTTCCAGTCTAAAGCTGTTAAAAGGAAATATGTGTCAGGCTGACTGCCAAAAGAGTAAAGCTGTGCTACACTCAGCTTCACTCTTTTATGGCAGTCCACTGGTGAGTGTTTCCAGTTATAGCAGGTAAAAAATTTGGTTAAATATGGGCATGAAGTTATATCTTTTGGCATTTAAAATTTTAAGCTTTTTAACAATCTTTTTTTACAATTTTTTGGTAAAAAGTCATGGGTGATGTCAGCCCGCTAGTATGTGTTTCTAGTCAAATACATGATAAAAAACTATTTAAAGATGGGGGTGCCCTTATGTTTTCTTGGCAGCAATAATTTTATTTATCATTGAAATAATATCAGAAATCAATGAGTATATAAAGTTAAGCAATAAGAAGGCTACCAAAAGAAAAAAGCTATGCTAACTCAGCCCTATTATTCTCAGGTTCACACTGTTATCTTTTTTCCCTGGCAGAAATACATTTTTAGTAGTTCAATATGTGTTTTAAACTTTATTTACTATTCTGGCTGTTAAAAGATGATTTAATAACATATAAAGTAATTTTTAATATAAAAATGATAGCTTTATTATGATTGCTACTTTTTATTAGAGAAGTATGGGTGTATGGTTTGTAAATACTATATTATACTATTATTGTTGTTTTTGGCTCCTGGGGACAACATCCAGGAGGACACGTTGGGAAATCTTTATAACATAAGATTTGAGGTTCAAAACTAGCCTTGGGTTATCCTTCAGGGAAAAATTAAGGGCACATACCTTAATTTCCTTGAATACAAGATGAGAAATTCCTTTTGGAAAAAAGGAAAGGAAAAAGCTTAAAGAATATTAAAGCCAACACAAATGTGGATAAGCTTGTCTTTATTAGGAGAAATGATTCTACTCAAATAGTAGACAAGGGGCAATGATCACACATTAGGTAGACAGAGTGGTTGAGTGGGTCATATTGGATGAGGTCATACCAGGATCAGAAAAGGACAGGCATGGTATTTCAGAATGGGTGGACATTGGAACAGACCCATTTATGAAAGGCAAGGAATTTCCAAAATTGAAGGCAAAACTGACTAAATCTTTGCACATATCACTATTTGAAGGCCATATCAAAATAGCATTAATGGCGCAATTTACAACATCTCCCCCCTCAAGATTGGACACAGGGAGTTGATATTTGTGGAGGAATTCAGAATGAACTCAGGAAAAAGGGCATCCAGATGATAGCAGCTTCACAGTATACCCAACACCCTTCTGGAAAGTGACTTCACAAGGGCCAACCCAGAGGGAGTCTAGTTTGTGGGCTCTGCCCCCAGAGCAATTCTGATAATAGAGAACCAGGTCACCCACCTGATATTTGGAGAGGGGGGCCCTTGAAGCATTGGAAGGCAAGAGTTCTAAAGCCTTGACTTTATAGGCAGTTGAATATGCCATATCCTGAATGTAAATGATAGGATTAGTTAAGTCTTTGACATGAGCTTCAGAATTGGCAGACACATCAACTTTGATCAAAGTGGGTCCCAAAATTGAGGAAGTTGTGGCTTCACGCCCATACAGCATGGCAAAGGGAGACTGACCAGTCACTTGATGTCTACTGAGTCAGTACGCAAAGACATCAGCAGGGAGAAACATATACCAATTGGCGGCATCAGAGAGGGTGAGTTACCTCACGATGGACACAAGGGAGGAATTTTCTTGTTTAACAGTCCCATTGATCAACATATTATACAGCGCAGAGAAGGATTGGTGAATATCCATAGTTTCTAAAATAGACCTGAAGAGGCGAGCATTAAAGTTGGTCCCATTGTCAGAAAGCAGGACTTGTTGGCAGGCATGTTGGTAGAAGATATCTTGCAATAAGAAATTAGCAGGGGTCTTGGCAGTTATGTCTTTTGTAGCTCTGGCTTTTACCCATTTACTAAAATGGTCTACAGCTACCAAGATGAATTGACACCCAGACCTAGACCAAGGGAAAGGCCCAACAGCATTAATACTCACAGTGTAGAAGGCATGATTAGGCGGGATGAGCTTGAATTGATGTTGGGAAGGTCAAGGTTGTTGGAGCTGACAAGAATGACAGGAGGCAAGGACGTCAGGGATCAAGAGGCACATGTTTTCCCAAAGAAGCTCTTGCACAACCAGTCATGAGGTTTTACTATACCTCCATGCCCAGTATTGATGTGAGCTTGGAGAATAATAGCTATCCTCATACTAGGGCAAACATAGGGCAGGTAAGCATTGTTGATTTTCTTGAAGAGCTGTCTATCTTAAATTACAGTATCCTTAGATAGGGCCTGTAATGCCAATTGGATGTTTTCTGGCTCAGTGGTCCAGGAATTGGGGTACCCTATTAATTTGTATAGGCAATCAGCGTCAGCAGGGTGGATAGCTAGGATTGGCATTCTTAGACAGGCCATCAGAGTTCTGATGTTGGGCCCCAGGATGGTGTATCACAGTTAAATTATATCCTTGCAAGCGCAAAGCCCAACATGCTAATTGTCCTTTAGGCTCTTTTAATTGCTGCAGCTATTTAAGGGATGAATGGTCTGTGGCTACAGTAAAGTGAGTCCTGGAAATGTAGTGCCAGAATTGTTTCACTGCATGTAATACTGCTAGGCATTCTTTTTTGGTTACACTATAGTTATTCTTGTGTTTGTTGAGGACTCGCAAGGATTAGGCCATGGGTCAATCCACACCATCATCCTTAAGCTGGGCTAAGATGACACCCACAGCTACTTCACTGGTGTCAGTGTACAAGATGAACTCCTTATCATAATCAGGGTAGACCAGGATGGGAGCCTCTTTGAGTTTAGCCTTCAGCGCTTCAAAGGATTGCTGTTGGCTGTCAGTCCACTCAAAGGATATGTTGCAAAGGAGTTGGACAAGGGGTTGCTCAATTCAGCAAAGTCAGGGATGAACTGGCAATAGTACCCCATCATACCAAGAAATACTTGGACCTCCCGTAGATTTGTGGGAGGCATCATCTTGTCAATGGCTTCCACCTTATTAACATATATAACTGCTTGAGTCATAGAAGAAATTATTTTAATATGTTTTGGCTTGGAAGAACTTACCTTCTTTTAAGTTCAAAGGTGGCTGACAACACATAATTTGTGCTTATAAATTAGTTCGGTTTAATGGCCAATGCTGTCACTCAAAGGGGTTGTTGGACACTTTGAAGTGTCTCACAGCATCACCACCTGTGGCAGTGTTAATAAAAGCAAATATATATGTAAATGGACTTAATTTAGTCCTGTTTACCTAAAAGGTAAGAGAGTCAAAAATGATATAAAACTTTACTAATAATGATTGGAGCTTAGAATGCTTTCATCAACTATTATTGGTCAATCCCATCCATTTCTCCACCAAACAGATAAGATTAGATTTACTAAGCCAAGGTAAGCCATCACTAAATACGGTACTAACTTTTAAATTTTAACATTGTAAATTTACTTCAAAATAAAGGTAAGCTTCAAAATATACATATGATATTAAATGTTTTAATCATAGTAGATATGGGATTTTAAAGGTAAGAATGTTTTAAAAGTTTGAAGCTAACATTAATTTAAAAAGGTAATAAGTTTTTGAAAAAAAAACCAATCATTTGGAGATTCAAATCAAAGCTGAATTAAAGTAAGAATTTCAATCAGTTTACTAACCTTCTTTCTTTTTTAAAGGAGCTCCACCCCAAAGAAGATCAAGTTTAGGTAAGCTTCTTTTACTAAATTAACTAGCCTAGATTAAAAAACCAACTTTTTGCCCTGAAGTAGATCTTGGGTTGGTAAGTATTGTTTTGATTAACTAATATTTTTTAGCCAAGTTGCATTTCAGGTAATCATTTCACTCAAACTACTAACATTCCTCTCTTTTAGGTTGACTTAGTTCACAGCAGATCTTGGGGTGGGTAAGTTGATTTCACCAAATTTACTAACCTGGATTAAGAAAACCCAGATTTTTGCCCTGAAGCAGATCTTGGTTTGGTAAATGAATTTGCTAATTACTAGCATTTTTTTAAAAAGGCCCAATTTTCACTGCAGCAAATCTTGGGCTAGGTAAGCTTTTTACTAACTTAATAAACTTTTTATAAAAATGCACAAAATTTCACCCTGCAGCAGATCATGGATTAGGTAAGTCATCTTTTCCAAACTACTAACCTTAATTTCAAGCTCCAGATTTCTTCCCATGGCAGATCCTGGGGTGGGTAAGTTTTTTTAGAGTAAACAGATATTTTACTAAAAAGATTTTTGTCTAAATTA